>OMNS01030770.1:0-14837 GCA_900303225.1 Laemonema laureysi | reverse complement strand
AGAATTGAACCTTCTGAGCAGCCTCTCTCTCTCTCCCCCTATCTCTCTCTCCCTCTGTCTCCCCCCTCTCTCTCTCTCTCGCTCACTCCCTCTCTCTCTCTCTCTCTCCCTCTCTCTCTCTCGCTCTCTCTCTCTCTTTCTCTCCCCTTCTCTCTCTCCCCCTCTCTCTCTCTCTCTCTCTCTCCCTCTCCGACAAGACTGACAAGACAATGGTGTTGTTAATAAATAAATATCTCTGTTTATTATTATACGCCCGTCAGTTCTTTACAATTCTCTTATGTTTTCCTTCATGCAAGTGTGTGATTTTGATCAGACAGCGAAGACAATGGGTGGCTGGGAACAGGGATAATCCGGCTTCTTTGTCACAAGTCCTCGGCGTCTTACTATTCAAATGTATTCTGCTGCAGCAAACAATGTTTTTTCTTTCAGTCTTTCAACCCCAGCCCTCCTTGTTTGTAACTCTGGGAGGCTAGCAGGGCTAACTGAGCCATCCCACCTCCAGAGGCCCAGAGGCCCCCTGGGACGGCCTCCGTTTGGGAGGTCGGACCCCCGCTCCCCCACATACATGTCTTTTAGTGCCTGAAACTGGAGCACAAACGGCAAACCCAGAGACAGACAAGCTCTGTAGTCACGCAGTACAGAGATGAACTCCACGCAGTACAGATAGCAACACATGTACAGACACACACACACACACACACACACACACACACACAGATTTGAAACATAAGTGGCAGTAAAGCAGTTAGTGCAGCTTGAGGTTTCCTTGAGGTTCGCTGAAGCACCTTCAACACCTGTTTATAAAACATCTCCCATGCAGATAACATCACAGTCAGCACATTCAGAGATTCAGAGACACATTCCTTCATCACAGGAGTAGCAGACACCTCGTCCATCCAGAGTCCGACCACAGCCATTTAGGTTCATGTTTATCTTCTATGTTTATCTGAGCCCTACATCTCTTATCCGTCTTATTTCCGTTTATTTACTGTCATAAAAAGCTGCCATCAATCAGTGACCAACGTAGTCTAGTGAGCGCCGTGGTCTGAGGATCCATGTCTAATGAGGTACATACCTGACCTCAGCTGCCTCCACGCCTGGGAGACACGAACACGTTGCACCCATTCAGGAATGGATTCAACATTTCTTCTTTCCTAGCTGCCATGTTTACTGTCAGGCCTTAATCAGCTTTGGCTGTGTATAAATCCCATCATGCAGTTATCACTGTGAAGCTGACTGGGAACGATCAACTAGCGTGGACAGTTCAAATGTAACTTACCTTGCCCAACTATATGTCCGCCATTCACAGCTCAACGTAGCTTTTAGTATTTAGGTCAGACGAGGGCCCGCTCTTTAGGTTTTAATGGAAATGATTTGTAAACCCTGTGGACAACCGACATGTATCTGAAATGGCAACAGTGCTGCAGTGTATTTACCTGATTTTTGCTCAAAGGCGAGTGACAAAATGTGAAGGCGAACACAAAATAGGCAATATGTACGAGTAAACACAAAACACTATTCCTGTATTTGTCATAAATGAACACTTAGCGACACCAACATGATTACTGAACAAAATGTAACAAATATTATTGCATTTTGAATTACTCACTTATCAAGGGTTTTGGAAACTGAACTGTGTAGATAATTAATAGCTTAATTTACATTATCATTTAGGTGTATAGTAAACACATTCATTGTATAATTGCAGAGAATGCCATGAAACAAACATTTTCCTCAAGTGTCTTTGGACCATGATCACAATGACAACTCGCCTGGAAGAGAAATTCATTTCTAAGTTTCAAAGTCAAGCCCATGGCAGTGATTGAGAATGAGGAATGGTGCTCACCATTGTCCATGTCCCCACCTGTCATCCATGTAGCTGTCTCTCCAGTGAACCCTTGGGAATGTCTTCCATCATTGCTGGTAATGGCTTTCAGGTAGTCCTGCTAATGGCTTAACTGGGGCCAGCCTGTACTTTCTTAGCATCAATCTCAGGTGACCGACAGATCCTCATGCAGAGGTGTGTGGATGTGTTTCGTGTGTGGATGTGTTTCGTGTGTGGATGTGATGTTTAGCACAAAATATTCTTCATTTCTACATCACTTGTGAGGTGTGAGAGGCCAGGGAATAGATTCTCACTGGATGATTACATTTAGATTATTAATATTAGGCATATGACACTGACAATGGAGGTTCTCCATTCAGATATGAGACCAGTCCTCCCTTGCAGGCCCTGTGCCATGATATTATAATGTAGGCTCACTCAGCAAAGTAAAAGGCGACACACGTTTACCCTGTGCAGCGTTGGCCTCTGTTAAAAAATATAAATTTAACATCCAAATAATGGGATGAGACAGTTCATGAAAGGGCCGTTATGGGAAGATCAAAAGGGTGGCTTTGAATCTTTCAGATAATTATGTATTATAGAACTCTAGCTTTATTCATATGCATTTATTCAACTTCAAATGTGTCAAATTGCAGCTATTTTCCTAAGCCCAGTTTTTGCTCACTGTTGTGAGCATCGTTGTGAGTGGTGTTTACGCCTCCTCTCGTATCAAAGGGAGACTAGGATGACGTAACCCCCCACAACAGACCCATTTGGCCCATCCTGTACAGCCCTACCTCTGCTAAGTACCATCTAACATGTTGGTCATCTAGTTACAAAGACATTCATGTCTCGCTCACAGGACCTGTGCCCTTGGAATCCTGGCAGAGGGACAGGACTCCACAGGCCTTAGATTGACAGCTAACCCAATCAGCATTTCCTGTATTAAACATGTTTTAGCTCCTAGCTGCTCTTCTGAGGGTAATTGTTGAAAAATGGATAATAAGATAGCCTACTTTATTAATCCCAGACGCAGGGACATTTGGGTAAAATACCACACAGCAAGTAAAGTTTCTAATCATGTTTTGCCCTTTCTGCATGTCACTGAGCGTTGGCGCTCGGAAACTAGTTCTGTCAATATTTTCTTGTAAATTGATGTGTAATTTGTGTTCAACTTTGTGTTCTTGCTCCCATTGTCACGGTGGTGTGTGTGTGTGTGTGTGTGAGAGAGACAGTGTAATTGTACAAAAGGTAAGTTATGCTGGACCACACATTGAAGGAGAGGAGTAGAGACATTGATTGTTGTCAGATGTGCAGCTGTTGCCGAAAGGCTGTCGTTCTATTGAAGCAGAAGGTATAGAATACTGAAAAGGAAACGAAACGCATGTCAGATCAAACGGTGTTTTGGGCTTCTGTGCGCCTGTACAGTTACAGTTCTGGACCATATTCGTAGTAGTAGGGCTTCATGTAATTGTGTTTTTTATTTATTTAATTTTTGTAACACCACTGGACTCGTGCAGAAAACAGAGCATGGGTTTGATGTGCAACCCTATGTGCTTGGATTCATTAGCACAATATTACTTCTTCTAAACAATGATCCGTGTCTATCCTTCCACCATATGGTCCCCTCAGAGCTGCTTGCTTCAGGCTGGGTTCTCTTCACTTGTGGCACAATTAAGAAAAGATGTCTGCCTTTACCGCAAAGCAGAGGCCTAACTAGGCCTCTGTGGTGTAGAGCCTGCTGGTTCTGGGGGCCGGGAGGAGGATTGGCAGGACTGGTTTAGCTGCCTGTTTATTTTAATTTTTTTATAAAGGCTGCTTTTGAATGTAATCTGTCCTGCAGGGTTCAGAAATCGATGTAACTACAGGTCTTGGTTGGCGTGTTATCATATTGACGGCAACATTGGTAATCAGATGCAGCATGTTTGTCACATCATGCTGTCGTGTCATATTACATCGCTCCACATCACATCGTCTCAGTGATGCGATGTGGTAACGGCATCAGTAACTAGATGACGTCGTCATTATGGTGATGATGATGATTATGTCAAAAGCGAGAGGCACTGCTACTACTATTTTCTAACAACTGAATTACTTGTTTTATGTCTGCTCATAGCACCTATTGCCCTCCGTCCCTGGAAGAAGGGATCTTCTGTGTTCCTTCTCAACGTTTCTGTGTTCCTTTTTCCTTGACCCTTTGGAGGGCTTAGGGTTCGGGGGTGTCATGAAAAGGCGGTCTTTGAGAGTCCTAGGAGACCGTAACAGCTATACAAGTACAATCGTCTCAACTCCATCTCAGTCACACCTGCTTTGGTGCCTCTGGTGAATCCTCCACTCCCCACGATTCAAGATAACGTTGGATTTCGATATGAATAACGGAGCACAACAAGATGATTCAAGACCTCACTGTGTAATTCGATCACATTGCCTTCATGGAAACGTCTCCATACAGCAACCAGTGGTGCTTACACAGACTATGGACTTACTGTTGTTCATCCAAATCCAACCTCGCACCCAAACATAATCAGAGGGGATTAGACAGAGCTCCTTCTCATTATCTCTTCAGATCGTCCCAGACGCACCAGGGGTTTTAATTACATCTGACCAGCCGCCAGGGTTCCTAGGATCCCCCCCAAACCCCTACCCCCATGGGCCCGGGCTTCAAAGAGCCCTTTTACATGTTGGAGAACAAAATGGTGACTCTATTTGTATTCACCTCTCATCTCCATGGGCTGCTGTGTCACTGTTCAGGCCAGTTGGTCTCAGATTGTTCCCATAGAGCAGAGGATGTATGACGTTAGTGGTTGATTCAAGGTTAATATCAGCCTGGAGTGACGGTGTTGTACTGGACTGTATTTTTAGGCCTTTGTCGCATTACATCCCCTAATCTGAGCGACAGGATCGTTGCACTACCATCCAAGAAGTGGCAGGAGAAGCTGGTTGGTATGTTTAATTATTAAAGTTGTAGATGAATAGACTATAAAGATATTTTAAGGCTGTCCTTCCCCAATTCCGTTCAGTCAATGTGAAACATAGTGCAGACCAGAGAACTGCACAGGAACGTCACACGTCACTCCCAGTCTCTCAAGCGCTCCGTTTTCATGGATCAATTCTCTCTAGGATAGACAATAAACATTCCTGCTGCCCTCAACACTTAGAGAAAGGGTAATTTGTTTGAACAAAACCAGTTGTGGATGTTTACCAAGAACTTGGTCTTTGCAGTGGCAGGTGTGTGACGAAGTGCACCTGTACTCCAGGCACAATAGAATGAGTCTCAGCTTTTCTTTCAATAATTCAGGGAAAATGGCTCAAGCTGAATATCTGCTCAACCTCATCCCTCACGACGACCGCCTCTCATCTTTCTTCTTGTATCTTTCAGTCGTTCTCTTCCTCTTGATCCGGATCGCTGACCTCATGCACCACCAGTCTACAAGCCCCACAAACATGAGAGATAACAGTCCTGGCCCATAACCAAGGCAATTGCAGTACAAAACAGGACGTTCCTGGGCGCTACACTGTGTGGCAGCCCGCTACTCCTTGCACAGGATTGGTTAAATGCAGAGAATGAATTTCCCCACAGGGATAAATAAAGTATATCTTCCTCTCCTTCTGTTTAAACCAGTCACCAGCCACACGCACTCCTCAGAATGATTATTTAATTTCAGATTCAATTCGTTCATGTTCCATCATGATACAAAGCAAGTCCAAAAGGTGCCTGTAGACATATGACAAAGGTGAATAATAGAACTGGGTAGTCCTGAGCGACTGTTGCCACTACGGGAGTCTATGGACTCAAATTACCATTGTCTTCTGTTGGGGCAGCTACACACAAATTATGAAATGTGACGTTCATGTCTCACTTAGCCGAATGTAAGCCAGCACCAGAGTCAGTAGATTTAAACTGAGAGTGAATACTCTATATCATATCAACCTATATATTTATACAAACACATATTATGATATGTTGCAGTGTACAGCATGTCATGGTGCTCCAAGGAAATTGGTTTTATTTGCAAGAGAATCTCTCGCCCTTTAAGAAGAATTTTCTCTGGGACATTTTTTCTCATAATTGTACCTCATACTTTGAAGATCACCCAACATTGTGGCTTCCTTCTGATATAACAAACTGATATAACAATAATGATAACAAATCATTTGTAATATTGTGTCACATTTTCTACAAATAGCACAGTGTTTTGAATTCACATCAGTCGTTTCTGGTAAAACTACTTTGTGAAACTATATACTTCATTGTGTCAGCCGTCATTTTTATGATGTATTTCTGGGGTTCATTTGAATCAAATGCATAATCAAATCACAGACGTAGTGAGACGTAGTTTCTCTTGTGGCCTTGCTACCGAAGCTCTCATGGAAATTCTTTACCATGAAAGGCGGTGAATGAATTCAGTGTTCCTGAGACCTCAAACCACCGGATGATGATGAACGAGAGAGACGACAATATTACCAACTTCTGGAAAACAAAAATTCCACCGAAACTAGACAATTAATTGAACTATTGTTTATTCCATTTGACTTTGGTTTTGCGTGAAAACAACCAAAGTCGACACAGAAAACAGGGGAAAGATATATCTATTTTTGTATTTCTAAACGTGGGACAGCTGGTTCAAAGCTAAAGTTTATATTGAGAAATGTGAACTACTTCCAATGCACTTGTGAGACTGAAAAACAATCGATATGAAGCCACAACGTTCAATTCCCAGGAACACAGTATCCTAGTAGTTTGTTTGTACCACAATAATCCTGTTGAATATGATTGCCGTGTACATTGCTGGGCTAATAAGAAAAGCCTTGCTTGCGTGTGATGATCGTTCAGTGGTTTTAGCAGTGACGTTAAGTCTGGTAAGCATTCCAGACGTTATCAAACAAATGAGCCCACAGACAGAAGTGTCACCCAGACACGATGAAGGAAAGGGAGGAAGCACAGGGATGGCCGGAGGAGGCGTCACTGCCCCTCGTCTTATTATCAGTGAAATGACACAACTTGGATGCCAGCCTGAGACATGTGGTCGCACTTCACTCCATTGTTGTTCAGGGAAAAATACTTCCAAAGATATGTGTCCTGATGCACGTTGTATCTTATTGGGGTTTTTTGTCAGATATTCCATTAAACAGTTCTGGAAAATAATGGTTTATTGGAATATCACGGCCCAAACCAAACCGCGCCAGGGTTCAACCACTGCAGGGTTTTATTAAAACTGACTAAATGGTGTGCTTATGAAAGCTGCCTTCAACCAATTTACTGCTGTACTAGACAGCCCTCCCCTTTCCTAAGATCCCATAATACCAAAACTGTATTCCACTCCATGTTTAAGCAAAGGTCTGGAAGGAGGAATCTGAAAGTTCAAAGTGGGACAGAGGATTGAAACAGAAAGAAACCCCAAACGAAGCCATGCAAATTCATAATACCCATAGGCATGAAGGACGTTGCCTTCTGCATCTGGCCTGACATACATGCAGGACATTTGCGAAGGAGACATTTAATGCCTTGTCAAAACATTACCCCTGTGACTGTTCTGTCTAACTTTGACAGACTACCTTGTCGAGGCGCAGAGCATTTTACGTCTCCCATCTGCCCTGAGTAGCTGACAGGTGGCCGAGGCAGACAGTAGCACCCCCAGCTCCATACTCTCGCTGTCACTGACCCATTTACAATGATATCTGATCACCGCTACAACACATAGCTCATAATATATTAACGTCCACTTGGTTGGACTGTAATTGGTCCTCAGGAACCAGGGCATACACTGGAAGGGCTTATACTGAGCGTAACATTTCAATAGATCACGTCCTAAACCTCAGACCCAGCATTGAGCGCACAACGACCACCACCCAGAAAATTTGCATTTTCCTTGATGGAAATATTACCATATTTGTGATAATGATATATATATTATCATTAGTGATGACCATTATATAGTACTGCGGTGTAAGGCTGTGTTTTTAGGCTTGTGACAATGCCACTTGAGGGTTTTCTGCCAAGAAAATAGTATTGTTTTGGTAATTTCTCCAATATGGTAACAAGCGGGGTTCCCTCCAACACAAGCTTGGCAGACCAACTTGGAGTTGCAGCAAACATGTCTTTCTTTCATGCCAACATTGTTGAAGAGCTTCTTGTTCTTAAAGTAAAGCTCACATATACATGCATGTAGTAATATGAAGTACACACACACACACACACACACACACACACACACACACACACACACACACACACACTTGTGTGCATCCATAAGAATCAGGGAGTGTGATTCTTCAGAAATTTGAACATCCAGTTTGTTCAAAGTTCAAAAAGGTGGCCGTCAAAGAATATAGATTGTGGAATATGTTGTATATAAAACAACAAGTAAATATGTAACAAAAGTCTTTGGAGAAGGTCGAGGACTGGAGGAGTGGCAAAGTACAGCCTTTTATTGTATCTCAGGTATAATAAAATAAAAGGAGGATGTTCACCACCCTGCTGTGGTTCGGTCACATCAAGGAAGTATTCGCTTTGTGTTACCGCTCTAGTGTTGCTTTGGTTGTTTTATCTTCAACAAACACAGGACATATATACAGAATGACACACCGAGACATTGGACACCTCGGGTGCAAAACCAAACAGAGAGGATCTAACTAATCTGGGATCCAGACGTCCTACTCGGTTATAGCAGAACTTCTGGGGGACTGCACAGAGCCTGGGAGTTACGCCTTGTTTCCTGTTCTCTTAAGGAGATATTCTACTGAAGAAAACTTGTATGAGTGGATGAAGCTTTCAGAATAGGATTTTAATGTATTTTTTTGTGTATTTTTACAGTGGCCAGTCATTACATATTAATCTTAAGTGTGATTTGTGAGGCTGGGGTCTAACGTATGTTCCAATATTGTGATAGGGTTCTCCTGTACTGCTCCATGTCCAACACATGTGGAGTAATGTAGCGTTTTGTCACATATAGGATCAGTTGAAGAGTTTATTCTTGACAGTTTACTTGTGGACTCTGTGTACCACATTAAACTGGATAAGGAAGACACACAAGGAGGAAGTATGCCACCCAGTGTGTGAACTGTGATATTAAGGTCGTGTTCCCAGGATTGTTTAATAGCAGATAGGTAGGAGCAGGTGTGCTAGAGTATTAGGTTGTGAATAGTTGAAATCACCCCATCATACGTGTCAGCTGTAGCCTGCTGTTTGGCCTTGCGTGTCTGAAACTGGTGAGCATGAGATTAAGTCAGGGTTTGATGCCACGGCTGAAGGCCAAGCACTAGTAGGACTGCTCCACCCTAAAGACCCTCAGGGGCCGTAGGGGCTAACGTCACATCTCTGGTCCCCCTTGGATGCGTCTCACTTCTTCCCCTACTTCCTCGCTTCCACTTCTCATCCTCTGCACTGTGCTGTTTCTGATGGTGCGTTTCTGTGGGCCAACGGGCTCCTGCTCCCAGACACGTGTCCAGACGAGGAGACACAGCTACGGTGCATCCAGTTGGTAATAGGGCCACAGGGCGGTGAGCATGGCCAATACATATGAGGGGTATGAATAGAGGGCCTTGCTGCTGCTGGATACACAGCGATAGCTGGATATGGCCTCTAATAGCAGTCAGAGGAACACAGCAGATTAGAGACCCGATTGAGTGTAACCTTGTAACCACATCCCTTCTGTTGCTTGTTAGGCGGTGCCTCACAGCACAGCTTTTATATGTAAACGTACTTGACAGAAGATAAGCAAGCAGAGCAAGGGTTTGGAGAGCAGGTTATCCTAATCTGGGATCCAGCAGCTCTACTATGTTGGAGCACAGAGCCTGGGCCAGAAACCAGACATCAGCCTTGCTTCCTGTTTCATTACAGAGATGTTGTTTAATCGTCACATCAAGTCAACTTTACTAGTCTAGCCCTCAGCCTCAGTTACATTTTTAAAGGGCTTTACAGGCCATATATTTATGACACCCCCTAACCATGGGATACGGCCCAAACAGAGCCCTTAAAGTTACTCTGTGTAAGAATGAGAAGTTCCTTCTCATTACTGGCCCCTTTGGCCAGTCACTGAACTGCAGCCAGCAGGCGCTCATGCATTCAGAGCACTGGGATGGGAGAGGGATAGACTAAATAATTATCTTATCATGGTTATGTATTGCTTACTAATGCATAGTCATGTAGGAACAATGCTTTACAAATTATGAATTCACTATTTACTACTACTTTATCAATACCTAAGTTGCAGTTATTCTAAATATATATTATTATTCTATTATTATATACATATTCACGTTTTGTGATGGTGAAAGGGGGTACATTAGTAAAGAATAGTTAGAGAGCCACTGCTGTATACTAGCTCTCAGTGTATTTAAACACTTAATGACACACCTTTTTTCATGTCTCTATTCATACCTGTTTTCATACCTGTTTTCATACCTGTTCATTCATCACCTCAGGAAGTAAGTCACTTGGTAGAAAGGTGAGTGATGTAGCTTCACTTGATTGGTCAGAGTGGGCTCCAGTGGGTTGTGTTAGGGTTGGTGTGTTCATAAATGTGGATCGCTCTTCGTTTTCCGTTTCTATCTTTCGGACACAGGAATCAAACCCGGCACTTTGGCCTACGTGGGTGACGGACGTAGAGGGTGAGCCACCCTGTACTTTCAAGAAGAAATATTGAATGCACTAGTTGTAACCACCTATGTTCAGTGTTTCATTTAAATAGTTTCATCCATAGAGAATCTTGAAGCAAAGTGTAGTTGGCTTTAAACATATCCATGCCTGTACCTATGTGTGCGTTACCTGTGGTAGTTAACAAGTCTTACTTTCGTGAATTCCAGTTCCATAACACAGATCAGACATGGTGAGTGGTGGAGCAGAAGACTCCTCTCTTTACCAGAATCATTTGTCAAAATTGGGCAAGATTTGACAATTTATAGAGGAAGAATTCCCTGGATGGATTGACTTGTGGATGGATGTATTTTATTCTGGAGAAACTTCCCAGATCACATATTTTGATTCTAAATATCTTATAAATTGTATTGAGTAAATAGCTACAGTATTAAAGTTACATACAGTGCAGGTTTAAAAAGTAGAATGATTATTCAGATTTATTCATGTAAATTATTCAGAATTGGAATATGTTTCAATGTTTGAGGAGGGGACATAACATGAGGATCACAATGTCAACATTGATGTGTCTTCTATGCAACCGAGAGCCGGTTCCTGCCCTACCCCGGTCCTCCCGCAGCCTTGGGCCAAAGCTCTGTGACATAGCACTGCCAAACAAGTTCTCATTCATCGTATTCAATGTCTCCTATGCACACATAATGCAGAATACTAATCTACAGCATGTCCTCTCACCTTCTATACACAGGGGAAGATGTCAAAACAACACATCTTTTTGGCTGGTGTCGTCATAGGAACGGCAGTATGTATTTGTCTTATTTTTCTGGCACCTGATGGATGTCCGTCTGAAAGCAAGAGTGGGGTTGTGACTGAAGGACAGCGTGAGGAGGAGAAGCCCCTTGTTCTGGTGTGGTTTGCGCCATTTAACGTCAAGTTTGATTTCAAAGACTGTGATAGATTCTTCAACATCAGTGGCTGTCAGCTGACATATGACAGAGCCCTGTACAACCAATCAGATGCAGTCATCATGTTTCACAAAAGTATTGATTTCTCTTTGAACAACCTGCCTAAAGAGCCACGTCCACCCTTCCAGAAGTGGATTTGGTATCACGTGGAATCCCCAACACATACCAACCAGATAAAGGGTCTGGACAACCTCTTCAATCTCACCCTGAACTACAGGAGAGACGCTGACATCCCTGTGAGGTTTAACTTGGCAATTCAGAAAACGGGGACAGATTATCATTTTGTCCTCCCTAAAAAGGACAAACTGGTCTGTTGGATTGTGAGTAACAATTGGTCAAGAGGGGCCAAAGACAGACTATTGTACTACTTTGAGTTGAAGAAGTACATACATGTGCATCTGTTTGGGTCGATTTTGGGCGGAATGCCGTTGTCCCTGGATGACTATTTTCGAGCTATAGGGAGTTGCAAGTTTTACCTTGCTTTCGAGAATTCAAACCACACAGACTATTTCACAGAGAAAGTCAACGCAGCCTTGGTGACAGGAACCATCCCAGTCGTTAGGGGGGCAAAAAGAGAGAATTATGAACAGTTTATGCCGGCTGATTCTTTTATTCATGTTGATGACTTCCCTGATGCCCAGTCCCTGGTAGGATACATGCAGGAGTTGGACAAAGATGACCAGAGATACATGCAGTACTTCCTCTGGAGACGACACTACAAGGCAACTCCTCATCTCCTCTCGTTATACAGAGAGTTCACCCAACCAATCTGTTATGCCTGTGACTACATCTCTAAACACAAAGGATACAGAGTTGTTCATGATCTTTATGGCTGGTACTTTTCTTAACGTCAACCTGTATTTTATCTTTATATATATATTTTTTATTTTCACAGTGATATTTTCATTCATTTGCAGATATTCACTATGGGTTAATGCAGTATATATTGGTGTGTTTGTTGTTGGGTGGTTATGAATCTGTCCTAAATTTTACTTCCTCATATTTGCTGAATCAAAAAATAAGAAAACGAAATAAAGAAAACACCCCCTTTAAAAAAAAATCATATTAGAGCACTGGTACTAGTGTACTCAAGTAATTCAATACTATAATACATAATATATATACCAAACCTAGTATAATAATAAAAATACTTTCTACCCTGTCCCCAATGTGGAATTCATTTTTCAAAATAAATAGCAATTAATGGTAAATTAAACAAGCAAATGAAAACTCATGAAAACGAAGCAAAGCAATGATTTGTGCTTTAATGGAGAGCTTCTAAGAGTCCCTGACTCCTTTCATGTGGAAGAAAGTCATAAAACAGGATCCTTCTTAACCCTCTAAGCAGTATGCTTTCAGGAATCATGTCCCAAGGCTCCTAAATTAAAACAAATAATAAGATACAACAAAGTATCATAAAAAGAATCATACTGTTAAAAAAAACCCTCTAATTATCTTTTTCTAAATAATTATTATATTATTGTCTTTTAAGATATGATAGACATATATAGAATGAAAGGACCAACCCATATATGGGTTGGTCCAGAGTAAGGCCTATGGGTTTCATGTGGGCATAATGGGCATCATGGTGGATTCCGCCATGATCAAGTGTGTTGGAACTAAGCCCACTATTTTCAGGCCTGTCCCTGGCAGAGGCTGTAGAAGACATAACGTCTTGGTGCTTAATCCTGTTAGTGCTGCAAACCTGACACTGCTCATTGGCTCCGGAGTACTGTGTGAACACTCAGGACCGAGCTGTTTGCCCTCTAAATAAACTGCATTGGATTAAATTATTACACACATACTTCATTGCCAACACATTGATGTACATTTTTTTCTTTCTTTGGAGGAGGTTAGGTAAGAACAAAATGTGAAACTTGGTGTTTTGTTTTTTTCAGTATTTCAATATTGTGGTTTAAATGGTTGGATTTTGGATGGTAGTTAGATTGTAGATTAAGGTTATGATTATAAATAGTGCACTTAGTCTCCTTGATAGAGATGTGGAGCGTGGAGCTCCACTCTGCAGGTGACGACAGATCAACTTGTCAGCCAAAGAAATCATTAGCGTGGCGGTGCTGTGGCAGGTCCTTGTCAGGCCTGGGACCCAGGGACCCGGGGACCCAGGGACCCGGGGACCCGCCTAGAGCTGGAACTCTCTGTGGTGCTTTGAGAGAGAAAGTGGAACAGGCTCACTGTGGCATGAAGACCACATGTAGCACTGGCTGCTCAAAGTGCAATTTGTCAGCGTTAGCCCTTTTAAGGACCGGGGGAACCATAATATTATCGAAACACCAGTCTATGGCTATTCATATATTTTGGAGACAATAAGACAAATACAATTAATGGCAAGGGTTTTAAAATGTGTCCCGACGGGACAGAAACGTCATTACCAGGCCATGTTGATAACACGTTTTTACAAATCTGTCTAAAAGTGTCTTGATGTTGTGACCTGTGCTGTGAAATCTGTTCTCTGGGATTATGTAGTACAAGATACAGATAATCATGTAACGCGATGACACGCTGCCCTGACCCACACCCGTGAGACCAGAGCGTCAGAGGCGCTGCCCCTGGACATGGGCTGTGAGTGTATAATGGGACTACACTGCTGCTACTGAAGCATCTGGCAGTAGGCCCTGGCCGCGTGAAGCTGCATGTTGTTCATGCATTGGTGGAATACAATAGGTGCCTTCTGGGGACGTTTTTGGTAACTAATCACAAACACACACACACACACACACACTCACACACACGCATGCACATGCACCCACTTCCGATCTGTTGATGTACTTTTCTGCTCGCCAGACGAATATTTATTTACAGAATAATCTCCAACCTTTCATCCTATTTAAAAAGCAAAGGGCTACTAGGCACAGACCAGCAGCATCGTGTTTTGGAAAGCAGTGATTAGGGAAAGCGAATACAAGGACGAAAAACACACAACACAACACAACACAACAAACAAACCCATTCAACAAAAAAGGTGCTTAAACAAAAAACAGAATCACAAAGGCACGGCACACAGCACACGCATGCCTGAATGTAAGTTGAGTAGTTAGTTAGTTCATTAGTAAAACACTGTGTGTCACACTGCACAGCTGTTTACCTCACAAGCTGTCCTTTCATTCTCCAGTCATCACTCCTGACTCCTTAATATATAACCATAAAGACTATTGTGCACACGAGCGCTGCTCAAATGATGCTTTTGACACCTCTGTCCTATGATTATAGCAAACAAATATTAAATAAAACACTACAATAACAGGCCTTTTTTAAAAGTTATTCAAAGGTAGTGCACTGGTAAAATATAGGAAAATATATATATTATTCATACCCATTATTTTCCTTTGCCTTTGATTGCACTGCGTCTGCCCATTTGTACATATTTCTAAAACCATTGTATTAACCCTTCAAACTGCAGGAGAACGTCCAAGTGTTCCCTCTGTATGGTGTGTGT
>OMNS01030768.1:0-25257 GCA_900303225.1 Laemonema laureysi | reverse complement strand
AACATATATATATTATATATATATATATATATATATATATATATATAACATATAAGGTATGCAAAAATTGCTGCAAGCACACACGCACACACACACACATACACACAATCAAGTGAGACCCCTGATCTGTATGGAACATCTGCTCTGCCTGCAAACATCTTGCCAACTTAACAAAAAACTGGTTGGTATAACATGCTACCTGTGTCCAGAAAAACCACTTGGTGGCATGTAGCAAGATATCCCTGCTTGTATATTAATATCAACAGATATAGCTTACATATACTCTATATAGTAGCAGCATCTTGTGCAACAAATAATAAAAATAATATTAATCCTAATCCTAATAATAATAATAACAAAGAAGCTTCAAGTGAAGCTGGAAAAAATAAATTTGAAAATATAGATTAAAGACCTTCACCAGGCGTACATTATTTGGAGAGCTCTCTTTACGTTGCCATAAAGAACAACCAGAACAACCACACGTGTTTTATCAAATACATGTTTTAAAATAAATGCTAAATAAATCAAAAGTAATCTAATGTGTTAGTTTCCAGCTGGTAGTGTTATGGGATGGGACAGAGGCACCACGAACAAAATAGAAAACATAGTCACACTACATTCACACTCTGTGTGCTTTGTTCCGTTAAAGCAATATGAGTATCTAGTTTTTGTTTGTGTCACACTTCAAATATGATGCAAAATGTGCGCTCTGTATACTTTGGCTTTTATTTATGTACGTCTAAGTGGGCCCCAGAGGCTAAGGGTCAAGCTCTACTGGGCCCTTGATTCAAAAACTGCTCTAAGGTCTATAGATGAACACATTCCATGCAGGTAGGGGTAGACTTTACCATTTGGCAAGGTAAGTATCTGCCTGGGGCAGCTAGGGGCCCAATGACAAGCCACATAAAAAACACATTAGATAATAAATAATACACAAGAAAAAGAAATTACAATGTATGCCTTCTCAAAAATATAAAATAAAAACGCCTCACTCCATACTGTAACCATCGTCACAGCACAGCTGCAAGTAAAGCATGTCTGGAAGTAGGGCTGTACCATAAAAGTTGACTAGTCGAATCGTAGAGACTCAATCTTAAAGGCTTAAGATACAGGAATTTCATTACATATTAATCATGACAAAGATCAAATAATTATAACAAGAGAACAAATGCTTCACAAGGGGACATATTTCATGTTAGATTTAATGAGAGATCTAAACATAAGCAAAAGTGGGCTATCTGGTGGTGGTTACAGTGTTATTTAGTATTCAATTGATTGTATGCAACACAAGGATGTCAATCAACACAACAAAATAAGTCGAGCTGTTGATTCATCCATTGCGTATCGATCACTTCAAATGAGTTACATATTGGATATTCACAAGTATAACTGCTCTTTATCTACTGACGGTTTATTCTGCAGGTTCACCAGACATAATTATCCTTCAGAACTCTAAAATAAATAAATAAATTGTCTTGTCTGTTATGACCTGTGCACAGTTTAAAGAAGCTGGATTTCCAGGTTAACCAGATATAAGTCCGAATTCAGGGAAAGCCATCATTTTCGGTTTCAGATACCATGATTTAGACTACTCTCAGTTCAGTTACCATGATGACTCATGCTGTGAGCCTAACCTGGAGCAAATGTGGTACATAGCAGGTTAGCCCCAAGATAACCCCGCCCACAGCTGCAGTTTGAGAGGCAACGTGACATGTCTAATTTAAGTTATAGACTATTTCTATATACACACTTAGTAAAAGCTTTGTCCTACCTGTGATGGATTTCGGAGCGCAGATCATTCCTTGCACGGGATCTAGCAGTACCATAGCCCAGTTGCCAGAGGATTCAATTGTTTCAGTGAATGTAAGAAAAATGAATAAATATAAACTCGATTTATTGTTGTCTTGTTGTGTGTGTTTAATTTGTCTTCGGATGAAAACGGAACTGTTGAAGTTTTAGGAAGCCTCTGGAACGTAATTAGAGGCTATGGTTCTGACAGGCAGACTCTCTGGGCTGCCTTCAGCCAGCTAGCTAGCTGTTGTAACATTACTGCCACAACAATGGCTAAACAATATTCTTTAATGTGTTATTTTTAAAAAGCAAGAGTTGAGGAAGAAGACACGCCTCTGCCTCCATTGACCAAGTCCACCCAGCCTAGTTCTTCAGACTCATTAGCCCACGGTAGCTCCCTGGTGCCAGTGCTCTCTCCCGGTCAGCCTGACATGGGTTTAACCGCTGATTTATCGCAACCAAATTTGAAGGTATTTCCCTGCACTGTCAAGAGTGGGAAAATCAAGGTGCTTCTCATCAAAGTGACAGTTTTCTTGGTTGGAATACAGTGTAAATAAGGACGCGCTTTTCTGTAAGATGTACAGACATTTCCCCAGTGGAGCTGACGGCGAGAGAGAGGTTTGTGAACTGGAAGCACCTACGCCAGGCATGCGAAAAATACAAGACGAGCAAGCCCCTCTCAGTTTCACTGGACAAGTTTCAAGGCTACAGGACCAACCAAACTGCAGGCCGGGGAAATATGTTAAATCAAATGAACCGTGGACTATTAATTTATTGAGAGGAATCCAAATCATTTTTGATATTGTACTGTTTTGTGCCAAGCAGGACATCCCCCTATTTGGACACAGGGAAAATGAAGATGCTCTCAATAACAGAAATTTTATAGAACTGTTCAAGTTCATGTGCAAATATGATGTATGTCATGCAGTATGTTAACTCCTTCTCTGGGTTTATGTTTAGTTACCACTTTGTGCAATAAAAGGGTTAATTAATGGTGCCGTGCACTGTAGAGCCGATGTGCCGCAGGTTCTGCTAGTGCAAATATATATTTAGCCTGAATAGAATATAATAGACAGGTTTTTGTCTATACTGTTGTGTACAGCCTTTACAGATGGAGCTCTGTTGGTTAAGCAATGGCCCATCCATTTTTGTACTGGCCACCCAAAATACAATTTCTGCCTATGCCACTGGGTTGTATTTTTTTTTATTAATCAGTGTTCGTAACAGAATAAAGGTGTACTTTTTTCTACTTTTTCAACTTGTTTAAAAGTACATGTAAAGTGTAATGGGGACATATTGGAAGCACACTTATAATGCTTAATACAGTACATAGAAATGCACTATAAACGTGTTTCTATATACAATCATAATATGACAGCAGTATACTTAAAGTGCATTTATTTACATAGCATGGATTGTCATATAACTTCTAGATCACTATTATAAGCAAACTGTAATACATTTAAAGTATATAGTATATAAAGTTGGTTCCAAATACACTGGTGACATAATCAAATTGTACTTTGAGTGTATTATCCAACAAACTATAATATCAGAAATCTATTTAAAGTAGGGTTAGTAACAATGTAGTAGTCACATATTAACACAGTATAGTAACATAAATTGTGTATTTCAAGTGTGAAATCAAACACTTCAATACCTTTAAAGCAAATATATGGGTGACATAATCAAAGTGTACTTGATTGAGTGGCACGCAAATGGTAATACCTTCAAAGTTTGTTTCTAATACACTATTAACGTAAATAAAGTGTATTTCAAGTATAATATCAAACTAACTGCAAAACCTTTCAAGTTTGTTTCAAATACGCTGGTGACATAGTCAAAGTGTACTGTTACTAGTGTTACTACTGTTTTGTGCCTGTTTTGTACTGTTGTACTGTTGTGTACTGTTTTGTGCCAACAAAACATACTTTTATTAGGGTACTTCAGTGTACAAATAGTACACTAGATTAGTCCCATTTTAACATCCTAACTACACTTTAAGTACATGTAAGTTACTAAAGTACTACTTTTATATTTGGACAGCTTAAGCGTACTTAGCACACTTAAAGTTGTGCCAATTTAACATACTTTTCATAATTAACTATATTAAAATATAATTAAGTATACTTCAAGTATAGTATTTTGGAGTTTTCTAACCATTTCCTATGAAAAGAGTGACTCAGCCTCAAGCTTCAACACCTTTCCCCGTCACCTCCCACCACTGTTTGTTTAGCCATTTTCAACTTTATTTTCCTTGGTTAACGTTGTTGGGACACATGAACCGTGGTCCACAGCTAATGGCTCTAATTCTGTCTACATATGCCCAAGGTTTGGTGGTGCACTGTCGACTGATCTGGCCGTCATCACTGTTGAAGAAACCACCCATGACATCCCTGACAAGTCTGTGCCTTCACTTGAAGGGATACCACAATTACACTCTCCAATCCATGCACAGCTTAAGTGGGCCTACCATTGGCATAGGTTTAGGGCGGGACGGTATGGACACATCCCTACCAATGTCAAGGAACGATTGAAATGTCCCAATCAATAATTTCAGTTAATCGGTAGATCTGGTAGATCTCGGGAGACTGACAGCTGTAAAAGTAGATATTTGGTTAAAGGTTGGGCACCCCTGATGTAGGGCCTTGGATACTACTTGTTGGGAACAGGCTTCAGACTACAGACATTGTCATGGGTCACATGCACTGTTAATGGATAACTTTTTTTCGACCTGGACCCTATTTTCCCATTATTTTGGATCTAACTGAATAATGTCGAGAACAACTTTTAAAATTGGTCCAGTATTGAGCAAGAGCACAGCTGCAAAACATCTGCATTGTAACCCTTTGGGGTAGTTCTGCCCACCAATGTACATCCTCTAAAAGTATTTTTGCCATTTTTGGCTCAGATTGGTGTCCATAATGTTGCCAAGTGTTTGGCAACATTATGGAAAGGATCCCTACAGATAAGACTTTACCTTTGTTTGTTATTGTGTCTAACCAAGACTTGCTAGAGGAGAAGTCTTGCTCTGAAATCTCGCAAAATCTAAAATTGTTGAAATCAACTAAATATTCAGCCATGACTTATGAAAATATTTTAGACAACACTAAGCTACACTTTTTGTAGTCAGCAAACTCTTTTTCAGAGCGAAACTTCTCGAGTGAGACTTGGTTAGATACAATAACAAACAGACCGGATCAAGCAAAAGGTAAAGAAAAACAAGTTGTATTTCTCTGTAGGGATCCTTTCCAACAATAACAATCTGATCCTATCAGTAGCAAAAACAAACACTTTTAGAGGACGTACATTGGTAGGTGGATTTGCCCCAAAGGGTTACAATACAGATGTTTCGCTCAATACTCAACCAATATAAAAAAATGTTGTCCGCATTAGTCAGTTAGACCCAAAATGAGTTATCCTGTAAGTCAATCATTTCAGACCATTAACCTGCAGATGCAGTCACTGGTCTTGTAAAACATAGCCTAGATGTTCTCAGTACACACATCATGGGTGTCAACTTGCAGCAATTTTTGCATACCTTATATGTTTATTGTATGTTTTATTGATATTTTTATTTAGATCAATGTTGTAGAAATAATTACATTTGTGTCAGTTTTTGCATACATTTGTGTGATTTACGATATCTCAGTCCCAAGACACAGCTGATATGTCATCACAAGAACTTCTATCTGAGCATATGAAACACATGATGATATTGTTTATATAGGCCTACATGACATGAGCAATATTTTAGAAATAACTCAATCATAATCAATAAAACTTCAAACAAACAATCAAACTGTCAAATATCATAATCCTATAGAGCAGAATCCCCATGAAAACA
The DNA here is from genome assembly GCA_900303225.1 of Laemonema laureysi. Classification (NCBI taxonomy): domain Eukaryota; kingdom Metazoa; phylum Chordata; class Actinopteri; order Gadiformes; family Moridae; genus Laemonema; species Laemonema laureysi. Next base: position 19,619 of record OMNS01030768.1, on the reverse strand, counting down.
AAAAAGAGATCCAGCATGTCCAAATACATAACAATGTGCACAAAAAATAACAGTATGAACTGGTAAAGGACTGTGAAAACAGTAGAAAATCAGCATCCAAAGTCTTTAAATGTCCTTGGCTGTTAAAATCTTGTGTTGTGTCTTTTGACATAATTTACACTGATGTTATTGTCATAGCTACATTGGACACATCGAGACAGTAGACAAATTATTATTATTATAGTAATACTCAGCAAACTAGCAGAGCTAGCCTATATATCTTATCTTTATGCATTAACTTATTTTTATTAGGAAGTTATGCAACTAGCAGGTGATAGCAGGACTGAGGCAGGAGAGGCAAGTGGAGGAACAGGGCGTCAGGTAATATTTTACACTGGTTTAGTAGTTATAACAGTGACTTAAAACTGACTACTGTGGTGAAAATGTGTTTATACATTTGCAAATGAGCACAAACATCCTGCAACAAAGCTTCAGGCTGAGAGATTGATGTGGAGGATTTTTTCCGGGGCCAATACAGAGAAAACATCACATAGAGTGTCCGTCTTTTCTTCAGGTTAAGAAGGTGGTCCATGGAGCAACTGATTAAAACACAGAAAAACATTCTTTTAAGATTTACCACAACTTTTCTACATGGGTGGATTGGGTCAGCACACTTGATTGGTTCACATGATTATATGATTCTTCTGATTTGAACATAATCGGCTCCCTCCCTTGTGATTATCATAAACCCCTGCCCCCTCCCAGGCATAACATTTACCTTCCTGCAGCAGAGGGTGCTGCAATCCCAGAATTCAGCTTTCTGTCCTGCCAATTATAATTGCTAATAAATCCCCACAATTTCAGCCTTGTTTTCCGGATAATTAAAAAAAACATCATTGTCATGGTCTTAGACCATGAATGCAATATTAATTTATGCCCATTTCAGTGTTTTTTTTATGATTTGTGTCATTTGTAATGTTACATTCCCATCTAGTGGTCCTTGTAGGTAATTGCATTAGTTAGTTAACAAAACATTAGCCATGATGTGGTTGCTGTATGTTTATGCTTTACATCGTGCTTTTTCATAGTTCATAATTAGTCCTACTTGGTTGTTTCCTTACGAGGACAATGCCCGTGAGTACGTTTTATTACGGAGTATTCAATTATTAGAATTGTATGTGTAACATTCATGCAATAAGTCTTCTTTTGCCTTTCTTCTCCTTATCTCCTGTTCTAGTTTATCACAACATTCCCCTCGAACGTTCCCTCTAGAGGCTCACTGATCTGCTCCAAATGTGTCTCGTGTGTCTGGTGGCATTTTAGTTAATAATGTGTGTGGATCTGGTGCTCATCTTGACTCTGACGTCCTCAGTGGGCTTTAGGACCACTTCGGAGGACTTGTTACCATCTGCTTCTCATCCAGGTCCGTCTGTGTTGTTTTTGGCAACCCAAGGCTGATGTAGTTTTCAGGTGGAGTTGTCAGGTGGAGTTGTCAGGTGCAGCTCTCTGCCTGGTCTGTCTTGTGTAACTCTGGATCGTCTCGCTCATTCTGGTCAGTGCTGGTAGTGCCTAGGTTCCCTTTTACCTCAGCGAGGGGAGGTTGGGCTGGGCTACAAAGGCTGAGAAGTACCCAGGGTCTGATCTCGTCTACGAAGATGGCGGTTGAGGTGGCGACTAGGAACTGAACGGTCTCTTTACTTTTGGCTGGGCCCACTCTCATTTGAAGATGCGGACGTAGACCCAGTCGTCAATTTGGGGACCATTACCCTATTTCATATAAAACTGTCCAGTTTGGAGTAATATTGACTTACAAACATTTCTAGTCAATAACGATATATACTGCTCAATAAGATTATCATAACAAAATACTACATCCACAAATCTCAGTTTGCCAAATCCTCTCCTTTGTGGATTGCATTAAAAAAATACATATAATGTATTCAACACATGTTTAAAAAAGGTTAAAAGTACCAATGTCCAGAAGCTTTGTGAACTTATATCTGAATATAATTTACTTTAGCCCCTTGCTCGCTTCTTTATTTATTTTAGATATTATTTTGCTATCCCAACATTTCAACCCTGTTTTGTTTTTCTTGATTCTTTTTTTCCAACAATCTCACTACTATATTAGTATATCTTATGTGTAGGTTTTCTGGTTTTCTATGACTGTACACAATGTTTAATTTAAAGATTTCCCTCTAAGGAGGTGTGATTGTTTTTGAAATGTCAATCAATCAATCAATATATGATCTATATATCTCTGTTTGTCATTGTACTTGTACTTTTATAGTATAAAGGAGACTAGCAAACACTGCAATAGATCATTGCATTACATTTACCAACTTATCACTCCTGATAAAAAACGTAATAGTTGATTAAGACCAAAGCAAAATTGTTTTTGTGTATTAGCAGTCACACGTTGGTGTAAGATAATTTCACGTAGGTTTTTTATTTTATGTATTTTTAACTTTTTATTTTATCTTAGTCATTCAATTCTTGTCACCAGGCGGGTTATTTCTATTAATAAACCCAAGCTTCCTTAAAGCTTCATAACACCTCTTGTCTGTCTGTAACTCTTTTAGGTTAGGAACATTATTACTTTGTATAGCTGATATTTCTTTCCCCCTGATTGTATATCCGTATTTATATTGGCTCATGTGCATACTAGTACAATAACATTAAGTCTAATAGTAATTCATATAAATTAACATTAATAATTAATATCATAATTAATGTCAACATATTCACCAATCAATATTGCTCTTTCGGTTTCTTTTCATCACCATAAATGACAACTGTTAACATAGGAAGACCAAACTGTAAAAACGAATATAATATAATTTGACTCTGATTAGCATCAAATTAGTACATTGACACAATTGTAATTGCAATAGAAATCAGTTATAGTAAAGACAACATCCTTATGAACCATATTTTCTTCTGTGTATTCTGCCACTCTGATCATTGGAGTAACCTCCCTTATCTCAGTAGCCCTGGCCTACACAAGAAGGCTCACACACAAAAACTCACATGGTCTTTTTTTTCAACCCCTAGAATCTTTATTGTAGATTATATGAATTTAACATTATCCATAACTTTTTTATTACATTTGTTCATATATTTCTGTTTGAACTGATGTTAAAGTACGGATAACTTTAATTCTAAGAAAGGGAAAGATGTAGTATAGTTGATTACATTGTGATAGCTGAACTACGTGATTCAGATATGGAACAGTAGAACGTGAGATGTACTGTAATGTGAAGGTTGACAATAAAACAAGGTCAAATCAAGATTGCTTCTTGATGCTAGGACATGAGATCTCAGCTGAAGCATACTACAAGATCACTGCACCAACTGTAGTCATAAGTGATGCAAGCCCAGTAGGACTTGGAGCAATCCTGCTACAGGAACAAACAGATGGACAGAAGAAACCAATCGCTTATGCAAGCCGTTCACTGACTCCTACTGAAAGACGCTATTCACAGACAGAAGCTCTGGGATGTGTCTGGGTAGTCGAACATTTCAAAACATACTTAATGGGAGGCAAGTTCACACTTACATGCCCAGAATTCAAAGACTAGGATCAAGACTACAACCATACAACTACAGAACACATTGTCTAATGTGGCAGACTCACTGTCACGACTTCCCTTCCCAGAAATAGAAGAAAACGGGTATGTTGAACTGTATGTGGAAAAAGTACTTTCAGTAACTATGCATGATTTACCAGCTATGACACTTGAGGATATTAAACACTCGATGACAGAGGTTACAACAGCTGAAGACAATAGATGAACTGCAGCCATACAGCAGATGCTCGGATAAGCTATCAACATATAGTGGACTGATACTAAGAGGACACAGGATTGTGTTACCAAAACAAAAAAGTGAAACAAGGGTTGAAAGCACATATGCACAAAATCTATCTGAGGAGCTAATTCTATTGGCCTAGCATGGACTTAGAGATTGCTGCATGAAGATCAACCACTTGAACTGCCGCCCAGACCCTGGACTAAGTTAGGCATTGACCTAGTAGGTCCTATACAGAACAACTACATATTGACTCTAAATGACGATTATACTTCATACCCAGAGGCAATTGTCATAAATGACGTATCTTCAGTCACAGTCATTAAGGAGTTGACAAAAATATTTGCTCGGTTTGAATATCCTCTAGAGGTTGTTACAGCAATGCTAAGCAATTTGTAGGACAGCTATTTGAAACTTTCCTAACAACATGTGGAATCAAGCACATACGCATATCGCCATATTATCCAAGATCAAACAGAAAAATTGAATGGTTTCACAGTACCTGAAGAAAGCCTTAGAGCAGCTGAAAGTGAAGGAAATAAATGGAGAGGAACTCTTCACCTAGTCTATTGCTCAACACCCCACAGAGCTTCAGGAGAAACACCAGCCAAGCTCATGTTTGGACGAGACATCCACACCAAGTTACTAAACCTGGTGGAGGAAGATCACAAGACTAAAGACACCACAAACAATACACAAATAAAATGAAAGACTATACTGACAAGATAAACAGAGCAAAGGAACACAACTTCCAAGTTGGAAACTTAGTGTACATTGCCAAAATAGACAATGGTAAACTGGATTCAGAGACACTCGTTACATACTTCTGAGAAACACCTAAGACAACTCCTTTGAACTAGTAAACACTGAAGATGGATCCAGAATCATAAGGAATGTTAATCTTCGCCACAGTCCTGTGTTAATGGACCTTGCTGTACCAACAGAAGCACATGAGGACACCAGAGTTTGGGACAGACAAGATGCTCAGAGTGCACCAGCAGAGTGTTCACAGGGGCAAGATGCTCAGAGCGCTCCAGCAGAGTGTCCACAGTCCAAGTAAGATAACAAAAAAGATAAAATAAAAAAAAAATAAAAAATAAAAAAAATAGTGATTCAGTGAGGATTAATACCAGGTTGACTTTGAAATATGTTGGTATATGTGGTTTAAGAACATTGAAATTAGTGAAATTGTTGATAGAATATGTGACGAACCTTGTCAGGAGGCCAACGCATATATATAACCCAGTCATTATTAACAACAGTATCTCTGCATTCGCCTCTCACACAAAGAACTCTAATTTCACTCGTTTCTAATATGTCAAGTCTTTAGTATGCTTCTGCATGGTTTTCCTTTTCCCTATTGATTTTAGACAGAATATCTACATTTGCAGTAGTCTCTTTGTGCCTTTTTCTTTACTTTTTTCTCGTTATTTAGCTGACTTAACAGTTGACAGTAAATTAGGAGTATGTTTAATAACTTTAACTTTACTTTAACTGCATAAAGTTTGCCATCTATGTTGTATAATGCATATAAATCAATTAATCAATTTCACTTAACATACAGTATATTAACAAATCATTTGCAATATGGATATTTTGAAAAACTAGTTATATTTTGAAATTCTTCAAAATTCTGCAAATGTTGTAGCTACAACTTACCTTCATAGTTGTCAATGTAACTAGATATATACATCTTGAACCCATTTTCTCTTTTGCTCTCTTTTGCTTACACCCACAAAATCAGGTCCTTTAGATCAGTAGAGACTTATAACAAACTATGTGGCACAGGCATCATTAAGTCAGGAAATGACCAATGGGGTAAAGTTTGACTCAGTTTTCAATCAGCTGAAGTATGCATGTTTGCCAGCGAGGCCTCCCTCCCTGTTTGGGTCATGACCTGTTTGAAGGGATTGTTTCTGTTGATCTTGCTATGTACATAAAGCACTTGGTGATGATCTACAAAGACAATGATGCTAACAACAAACTGAGGTAAGACCAGATGGGGAAGAGGCTCCTAGAGTTCTTCAGAGGTCAGCTGATGAAGTGGAGTAAGGAAGTTACAGCTGTTCTGAAGGAAGCCTTCAAAGAGGACTGAGAGGGCACAGATAGTCTTGCAGCAATGCAAGAGGATACGCTTTTTCTCCTTGCTGATGTTGTTTTTTGTCACTATTTGTCTTCTAGAAGTCCTGTTGTAAAGGGTACTTATTTGTTGTACTGCACACTTGGCCCTGGCAAGAGTGCAGTATTTCAACCTCCTCACAATTCCTTTTTTCATCCTGTAGAGTAGGTACCGCATCTTGGGTTTATCAGATGAAGGTGCAATGAAAGGCTGATCAAATTGTCAAAATGAATAATAAGGTCAGAAATAAGCAAACTAACTGTTTACTGTGTAGGTAATCTTTCTATAATAAATGCTCTCTACCCTGCATTCAAATAGGTTTGTATATACACATTTGCATACGTCTGCACTCTAACCAGGGGCCCTAAAATATGCATTCATGTTTTTAATGTATTGCTTGTTTGGCCTGCACATTATTGACAGATGTTCATATTGAGAACAGGCTGAAGGAAAAGGAAATTACCCTTAAACAGTAAAAACTATAACTTACATACTAATTGCTTGTGTTTTTCTATGCCTTTGTTCATCTATATTCTAATACTCATAGGCGACTACAACTCCTGCCAAGGCCGAGTTCTTCCTTCCCATCACCCCGAGGCTCATTGTGTTTGGTAAAACTCTATTCAATAAAAGTAGTAAAAATACAATTAAGTGGACATAGGAAAGTCTTGTAGCTCTTGTGGCAGCTTTCCAAATAAAGTACCATTTGAAAGATGTCATGGGGTCCCTTTCAATCCCCCTTTTCAATTCTGCACAGGACAAAGGTGAAGAGGGTCTGCAGACATTACTATATTGTAATTGAATTGTTGTTTTATGTTTGATTATTGCAGGAGACACTGTGTGGTCTGCGAAAAAGTGGATGCTGTCATTGGCCTTGGCTGTCTTGTTTGCCAGTTTCTATGTGTTTAACATTGAGTATCAGGTGGAAGCAGCCACTACACTGGAGTTTGTTCAGAGGTATTGCTCACATTACATATTGTACATCACACTTGTTTTACATTTACTTTACCTGCATTTCTGCTTTAAATTTTTATTTTGCTCTTAAAGTTCATGTCCTTTTGGGTTAGTCCTAACCTTGAAATACTATAATTATCAAATAAGAGTTTGATATTTCTATAAACTTGTTGATCTGCCCTGAGAGGACTCCTGTTATCAAACCGGCCAGGTGATTCTAAATATTAACTTAACCATTTTCCATTCTTTCATTTCAGTGCCAAGGTCCAGACAAGCCAGAAAACTGGAAGAACTGTAAAACTTAATCTTCAAGTCACAAAAATGTGTGCCTATTAGTGGTATAAAGGTAATCTGGCATTCATGGGATGGAGTCATGGCTGGAGTTGAGCAAGAAATGCACTCTTAAAGGGCTGACACATCTGCAGTACTTAATCCTACTTAAAGGCAGCGTATGTACAAACATACAATTAATAATTACAAGCTTGTACCCACATTCATAAGCTAACTCAACACAGCATGCTGTTGTAGGCACAAATGTACAATACCAGTCAAAAGGTTTGGACATACCTTGCCATTTACATTTAGGTTGACTGGTACTGTACATGTCACGGGTACATAGTGGCAGTGTTGTTTATGATTATTTATGTTTGTGGGGTAAGGCCAACGTGATAAAAATGACTCCCAAAATTGAATTACTTGTCACAAGCTCTCCCGATCAAAATTCCCCAGACATACTTTAAACTATTTGACAGATTATGCAACACATTTTTATGGAACAACAAACGACCTAAACTCAATCTACACAAACTGCAGAGACCAATTGATTGTGGTGGATTGGGGGTCCCAAACCTTATGCTTTACCATTTAGTCTTAGACACATAGCACACTGGACCTTGCCCCCAGAGAGAGCTCTGCCCTGATTTGTCTTGGAAACACGGTACACGGCCAAATTACCCCAAGAGGTAAATACACATCCAGTTGTCTCTCATATACAATGGGTCTGGAGGAGAGTTGTGTTGAGTTACGGGTTAGGGTCAGCCCCCAACTCCATCTACATGTGGGAATCTGGTTAAATCCGAAGCTCTGTATTGGCAAAGCACCCTGCTTTGAAGCTGTGGTATCAAAAAGGGATCAAGGTTTTGGGTAATTTTTGGAAAGGGTCACAAGGCCGCAGCCTACTACTCTGACGCTTCTTAATTCTGCCGGAAATACTGTATGTTGTCACTCAGATTGACATGGGAAGCTGACCTCAATGTTAATATTACGGAGGGGGACTGGAGCTTAATTCTGTCAAAGGAAGTGAAAACAAGACTAAAATATTAAATAGAGTTTATTGGACACCGTCCACGTTGCAGAGTGGGGCTGCGGGATGATGTGGGGTGTTGGAGGTACAATGAAAACAAAAGTTTTGGTTAACTATTCATGACTATATTCAAATAATTATCGACCAAGATGTCCCTTTCACTCCAGGCTTGTACATTGTGGAAGACCCCACATTGTTAATGATTTAACTCCGTCTGATGCAGACTGGGTCCAAACTGCCCTCATGCTGGGACAGAAACTCATCGTTAAGAAGAAAACCTCCTCTATGCTTACAGCATCCCTGTGGGATGTGGAATACTATGGAATTAGTCATTAATCATTTTTATTAATTAATTAGTTGATTAATTAATTCATTTTATTTACTACTGTCTATTTTTTGTTATTTAGTTTTATTTTGTATGTAACCTATATTTTCATTTCCTTTCCTACACAGCTATATGTTTTCTTTATCCATGTACTGTATTTTACATGGTTGTTCTAATCGTTGTTTTTTCTTCTTCAAGTTGTTTGTCTGTTGTAATAATTCTCTGAAAACTCAAATAAAATATGAATCTTAACAATTCATTAACAATTTTGAATACATTTAAAAGATGTACTGTTTGCTGTCTCTCTGCAGTTGTTGTTGGAGCTTAAAATGTGTCCTGAAACTTAAAAATATAGTTTTGTTTCTATTTTACAGTTTGTACACAGTACTTGGAAATTGGTGTTTTACAGTTACAACATTACTACTGTAAACAAAAATACAGTACATTACAGTGTTTTATTTTAGTTGTACATGATTGTTACTGTAAATAAACACAGTAAAAACAGTAAAGTGGCAATTGCTGCCAGATAATTACATTACATGCACATTACGTGCATACATTCATTGTATAATAATTTTTTACTCTGTGTTAGTTTTAAACCAGATTCATTATGAGGAGTTTGCCAATTTATGGATTTCCTTCCAGGGCCAATATGGAGAAAACTTCACATAGTGTAGCCGTTGTTCGTTAAGAATCTCAGCCAACAACAGAGTCAAAGTAGCACAATGATTTAAAGATTTATTCAAACCTAAAGTAAAAACGAATCGAGACTGATTAAAACATGGAAAAACACTTTAAGTTTACAACTTTTCCTTGTGCATGGATCTCTACACATAAGCACACTTGATTGGTTTACATGATTATATCTGATTGGTAAATAGTGCAATCCCAGAATTCAGCTTTCTGTCCTGCCAATTATAATTGGTAGTAAATCATTAGACTGCCCACAATTTCAGGCTTATTTTTCGGATGATCTAAGCTTCACGCAAATGAGTACAATTTAAAAATCGATTTGATTTTGGCAATGTTTCTCAGAAGATAAAAGCAATATTGGATAACCTTCTTTACATGCATTTCTAGATTGAGGTCGGGATCGAATATGATACTCAGGGCTTTAAAGGCAGTGGGCTTTAGATTGGATGATAGTTTCGGATCCATACACATTCTCAGCTCGCCATTCTTTTTCTTCACGCATACCATGGAGTTGATTGTCGGTTGGTTCCTCGACCTCTTCTTCTTTATCACATCCAATGTTGTCATCCACTCCAGTTCTTTCTTTAGACTGTCTCTAAGTGCTAATAGAACTCTTATCTCAAGCAGTGAATCACATTCTTGGCGACGACAGAGAAGAGTAGGTGGGGCACTTTTTCTTTTTCCATTACTTTCTGCTTAAGCATTCAATTATCTGTCCATTGTAGTCTTTCAGTATTCTTGGCTTTTCTTTCATTGCTTTGATGTCAGACATGCTAATCAGGTTTGCTTTTGAACCAGTGTCTAATTTCAGTGTGACTGGAGTCCCATTTATCTGCAGTGGTGCTATCCATTTATCCTCTATAACAGCATTTATCTGGCTCTCTGGCTCTTTTTCACATTTCATCATGCTGACGAACAATGTGTCACACAAATCAGTGTCCTCCACTATATTTACAGATTTTTCTCTTTTCTTTTCGAGAAACACTGTTTAGCAAATTGGTTCTTCCCCAGGCAAGTAGAGCATTGCTTACTAAAGGCTGGACACTGTCTTGGCTTGTGCTGCAAGCTGCACCACTTGCAGAACATCTCGTCATCTGTCCGCTGTGCAGGCCGGGTCTGTGGGCCGGGTCTGTGGGCGTCTTCTCCCCTGTCTTGAGATTGCACCAACAGCCGTGCCTAAACATCTTCACATGCTTTTGGGATAGCTCACTAGCATGGCAGTTCTTGATGGCCCCTTCCAGAGTCAATTCCGTGTCCCTCAGTAGTCTTTCTCTGACCTTTTTGTCCTCGACGCCAAACACGATCTGGTCCCTGATCTTAGTCCCTCAGCATGTCAAATTACTTTTTATGTCAGATCAGTCAGAAAAGGCTCTCTCTGCTGCTATATTTGAGAACAGAATATATGTCTCATATGTCTCATTCTTCTTAAGAGAACAGTGGGCATTACATTTGTTGAGAACTGTATCCAATTTCAGCCTATCCTCATCATCTGCATACACATTACAACGTCTTGTAAACGTCCATGGCCTGTGGACATGCTATAGTGAGCAGTAAAGCTACCTTTCTGGGTTCCGGCTTTGATTCCAGCCCCACTGTTGCTTGAAAGTGTGCCAATTGCTGTCGACATTCCCTGTTAGCTTCAGGCTCACAGGTGGCTTCAAATCATCCATCATCATTGTCGGAGCCATTTCAATAGTGGCCATTGGGGACGCTGTGGGTAGCCATGGTAACTTATTTAAGTGCTGCTACTAATTGATACAGGTTAGGTGGCGCTGTGGTGTATGTCACTAAATAACACACAGTAGACAGTCAGCACTCTTGCTGCACGTTCACTATTTACTTGGCTCAAGCAGGAACAGACAGATGTCCCAGCATTCGATAGTTAGGCTGAGATGATTGGTCTACGGCAGAACCAAGTTACCAAAATAGCCCTAACCCTAACTCAGAAGTTTAATACATCACATCACCCCCCTTTTTAAATGAAGGTAGTCTTCTGCTACACCAAATACGTAACTCACATAAATCAGTGGCTTATTACTCAAACCAGTAAGTGTAACAGATGTCCATATCGATATCATTTTTTTTCTCTTTTTTTTCTTAGATACATTGTGGTAGAACAGTGTTAATCAAAAACAGTCCATTCGACCCTTAGTCCAATGTTGAACCTGTTTTGCAAAAATAATGTATCTGCATGTTAAGGGTCAACGCGCTCAGGCGGCTTCCTCTCTCTGGCTTGAACGATGTAGACTTTGAGATGCAGTTGGCACTGTTCATGTGTACAGGATCAGCATGCTGCTGACTCCTGGATCACACCGGGCTGGGCTGATGTGTCAGTGGTGGCACAGTCCGTATTCAAATCCAGTTCCTCGGCTGTGACACTCTCTGATCTCAACTGATCACCGGTATGTGTCTCCTGTATGTGATGTCTGTGTCTGTCCCTTGAACTCTGTAGGACACTGGTCCTGTTTGCTCCACTATCACTCCAGGAATCCATTTCTCTCTTCCCCCCGCTGTATTTTGCAAATACACAGGGTCATCCTGAGAAAAAGACCTGTTCACCACTCGCTGGTCATGGTAGAACTTCTGCATGTACTGTTTCTTGCGAACAGTGACCGTTGTGTCAGGATGAATAAGGTCAGAGTGCGCATGTGCCTGTTCAAAAACAAGTCCGCAGGCGACTGGCCTGTAGTGCAATTTGGAGTACAGTGGTACTGCATCAGGAATACAGAGATCTTGTCCTCTATATCCATTGTGGTCTGCCTAAGCTTTTAATTCCATGTTTAAACGTCTGCACATGCCTTTCGGCGAGACCATTACTGGCAGGGTGACCAGGGGCGCTGGTCGAGTGCAGAATTCCATTCTGCCGCATGAAGTTTTTAAATTCTTCGGACGTGAACTGCGTTCCGTTGTCTGTGACAACGTGCTCAGGAAGACCGTACGCTGCAAACAGTCTCCTTAGTCTTGTGATGGTGGCTTGTGAGGTGATATTGGGCATTTTGAACACCTCCAGCCACTTGGAGTATGCATCCACAACTATCATGAAAGTGTGACCTAGGAATGGACCGGCAAAGTCTATGTGTAGTCTTTTCCAGCTCTGGCCCAGAAACTCCCATGGATGTAATGGTACCTGTCGAGGCATCTGCTGTTCCATCTGGCTTTGCAGACCTGCTCTACATCCACATCAATCTTAGGCCACCACACATACTTGCGTGCGAGGGCTTTCATTTTTACGACACCCTGATGCAACTCTTTTAACACGATTTTTCTCTGTTTCTCAGGTAACACTACCCTGGTGCCCCAAAGGACACATCCACATTCAACAGACAGTTCATTCATGCACGTGTGGAAGGCTTCCAGGCTTTTGTCCACGTCTTTAGGCCATCCATTCATGATGAACTTCAGAACCTTGGATAGCACGCTGTCTGTACGTGTAGTGCGTGCTACTTGGTCAGCATTCAATGGTGCCTGCTCAAGATCTTCTGTTAGCAGTGCGTGAATGCTCTCTGATATGGCTGTTGTCCCTGCATCGCTTGTTTCCGGCAAGGGAACTCTTGAAAGTCCATCCCCATTACTGTGTTTTTCTGAAGCACAGTGGTACAATGGTATAATCATAAGCAGACAGTATAATTGCCCATCTTTGAATTCGAGCTGCAGCCATAGTGGGTAGACTTTTATGCTCTCCAAAAAGAGTCAGGAGGGGCTTATGATCAGTCACTAGTTTGAATTTCCTTCCCCATAAATACTGGTGGAACTTTTTAACACCAAATATCAATGACAGTCCCTCTTTCTCAATCTGAGAATATTTTTTCTCCACAGGGGCCAGCGTCCATGACGCATAAGCAATGGGCCTCTTTTCTCCTGACGGCATTTCATGTTGAATGACTACACCTATGCCATAGGCTGATGAATCGCAAGCCAGTGTGAGGGGTAAATCTGGATCATAGTGCACAAGAACCTTGTCACTCGTTAGCAACTCTTGACACTTCTCAAAGGCCTTTTGCTCGGGTCTCTTCCACTTCCATTCCACCTGATCTTTTAACAGTCTATAGAGTGGAGCTAGCACCGTGCTTTGATTTGGCATGAATCGCCCGTAGTAATTCACTAGCCCCAAAAATGCTCTCAGCTCCTTCACAGATGAGGATGCTGGTTCATCCTTGATTGCCTTGACCTTGTCTGGAGATTGATGAATGCCTTGGCTGTTCAACACATGTCCCAGATATTCAATCTGCTTTTTCCCAAATTCGCGTTTGGATTTCTTGACTCTCAAGCCGCTTTCCTGGAGTATCTGTTGCACCTTCTGTAGCTTTTGCAAATGATCATGTTCAGTTTTTCCTGTGATTAGCAAATCATCTAAATAAACAACTATATCCAGATCTTTCATGAGGTTCTCCATAATGCGTTGGAAAATTGAGGGGGCTGAGCTAACCCCGAAGGCTAGCCTATTGTACCTGAATAGACCACGATGCGTGTTAATGGTCAGTAGTTTCTTCGACTCATCCTCCAGAAGGACTTGCTGATACGCTGAGGCAAGGTCAATCTTTGAGAAAACATTCCCTCCACTCAGCGTGGCTATCAGTTCCTCAATCCGAGGCAGGGGGTAGGTCTCTGTAGTGGCAGCTTGATTTACAGTTAATTTGTAATCTACACACAAGCAAATTGTGTTGTCTCTTTTTACTACAGGTACCACCAGTGCAGCCCACTCACTGTGTTTAACGGGTGAGATTATGCCTGCCTTCTCCAGTCGGTCTAGTTCAGCATCCACCCTTGACTTCATTGCAAATGGTAATGGGCGGCTCTTGCAAAACCTTGGGTTGACTTCTGGGTTTACGAGAATTTGGGCTGTGATGCCACGTAGAGTGCCCAATTCATCCTTAAACACCTCGGTGTGCAATTTCAGCACTTCCTCTATAGTTTTTGGTTCATGCATCTCACTTACATGTTTTATTTCTTTCCAATCCAATATTAGCTTTTGCAACCAGTTTCTACCGCACAATGCCGGGCCAGCACCTTTCACTACAATCAAAGGTAGCTGTTCTCTTTGCTGCTAACTTTTGCTTCAAACTGCCCTAGCACAGGCATTATTTCTCCTGTGTAACTCTTTAGCTTAACACTGGCGGCATCTAGCGGCTGTTCTGGGAACTTCATCAGAAATACTTTTTCAGAAATGATACTCATGGCAGCCCCAGCGTCAATTTCCATTTCAACGTTTTTGCCATCCACTATAAAATTCATTTTGAATGCTTGTTTGCAGTCTTCACTTGCTAAAGTAAACACTGGCAATTCATTCTCTTCTGCCTCCACACATTTTGTGCTCCTTTCAGAATGTTCATGACGTCTTTTATTTGTTTGAGCAGCAGTTACTTTTCCTTTGCAAGCTCTCTTAATATGCCCCGTTTTTCCAGAACTGTGGCATTTTGCATCTTTGAAGTGGCATACCTCTGGACTGTGATCGTTACCGTTGCATCGGTAGCACTTCTTCCGCGCCGAGTTGAAGGAACGCGCCTCAACTTTGTGCACTGCCTCCATGCGCGAATCTCGTCCCCTGAGCTGCTGTGCGTCCCTCTCAGCAGTCTATATGTTCAAAGCGATCTCGAACCCTCAGGCCAAAGTCAGGTTCGCCCCCGACAGCAATTTTCGCTGGCATGCCTCACTTCGTTTATACCACTCACGAAACGGTCCCGTAGTGCCTCGTCCAACGTTGCACCGAACTGACAATGAACTGCACACTGCTTTAGCTCAGCTGCATAGATGGTCACGCTTTCATCAGCCTTTTGGTTGTAGTGGTTAAAACAAAATCTTTCTGCAATAAGTAACGGCTTTGGTTCGGAATTACCCGTCAATACGTCCACAATGTCTTTGTAGGTTTTATCCTTTGGCTTATTTGGTTGAACTAAATGTCTTAATAGTCCGTAAGTCGTTGCTCCCATTACGCTTAGCAGTGTGGCTACTTGCTTTTCCACGCCAATGTCGTTAGGCTTGAAGAACCGCTCCAAACGTTCGATGTATGCCGACCACGACTCCATCTTCGGGACGAATTCCCCTATGGTCCCTATTAATGAAGTCGTATTGTCTATCTTTTAAATGTTTTATCCTCGTCGCCAATTTTTCTGTGGTGTATTTCACTTAATAACACACAGTAGACAGTCAGCACTCTTGCTGCACGTTCACTCTTTACTCGGCTCAAGCAGGAACAGACAGATGTCCCAGCATTCGATAGTTAGGCTGAGATGATTGGTCTACGGCACAACCAAGTTGCCAAAATACAAAAACTCAAAAGTTTAATACATCAGGCGCACAGCAAGGTTTATTGTTTTTTGACTGCAAGGCAGGTCTAGGCAGTGTGTTTACCTGAGGAATTTTGACTACTTTTGTTTTGAGTTCAAATAAACATATTTGCAAATCCAACTTTAAGTTTTCTTTGGCTTGGAGAGTCTGTTGTCACGATGAACTGAAACTTTATCATTTTAAACCTTTATTCAG
This sequence comes from Laemonema laureysi, assembly GCA_900303225.1. Lineage (NCBI taxonomy): Eukaryota > Metazoa > Chordata > Actinopteri > Gadiformes > Moridae > Laemonema > Laemonema laureysi. The sequence goes on along the minus strand of OMNS01030768.1, from coordinate 3,956 downwards.
CTTGAGCCAGCATGTTAATCCGAGTATTGTCTTCTTCTAGAATCCCTAAAATTCTAATTCTTACATTAAGTAGCATTACTGACAACTAGTGGTCAGAAGTAAAATACCATAAATCATCACATTCATCACCTAGTCATGATTATTTGTCACCATTATTTATCAGTTTCAACAAAAAATATGATGTAACTCCTCATGACTTCCCATAGTTCATTCTAAAAAACATATCCCACAGTTCGTCCACAGGTTCGATCACTCCTAGCTTGCATTCTCTGGAGCTCTTGTTTCACCTTTTTCTGCATCACCAGGGATGCACCGTCGGGGGCTGACAACTGGTGTGACATTTGGATTTACTTTCATCAAGTAAGTCACAGGTAAGTCACCTTTGCATATTCCTCAAACACTCTCTGTTAGAGTTTGATCCTGAACAGTGTCTATGTGTTGTACCTCTTTGTTGAAGGTAGTGTTGTAATACTCGAGATTTGAGATCAGTCTTAGTCTCAAGACCACATTTTGAAGGTATCGGTCTCGTCGTGGGATTGGGACCTCTACATACACTGTATATAATTGCATTTGTCTGAAATGTATAATTGATTTATCTTACCTATGCATAGGTGGAGATGTTTGACTCACCTGTGAAAGATCAATAGTTTGGACCATTGGATGTGGGGTAGATGACAACAGTATGAATTCATTGTTGTTTGGCATTTGGGGGAAGTTTTTGGTTTGGCGAGAGGCTATGCTAACCACAGAGACATGCTGTTGAGAACACTCTTGAGTTGAGTTGTTGTTGTTTTTGTTATATATATTTATCTGTCCCAATTAGACGCCGGTCCTTTTTACTGGCTGGGTGTAGCTACCCATTTTGACAAATAAAGGCCAGTCTCAATTAGAAGCCGTGTCTACATTACTTGTTTATCTGGTTGCCATTGACGCTGCAAAGCAGTTTATAAAATTTTTGTACTTGCATTCAAACGTCATTCACATTTGCTGATCGCCATGGTGGCACAGAGAAAAAGTATGACCCTTCAAGCTGTCAGTTGTCAAATTTGCTGAACAAAACTCAGGAGAAGCAATTACTCTATAAACAGAGTGCACATAGACTGCGTCGTACTGAGCGCTCTACGTCCTTCTTGTTATTTACCATTAATCGAACATCGAGTGGAAAAAAAAATTAATAAAAAAAAAAACCTTGACCACTCACTGATATGACTGCTTGCTATAATCCAAAGTAGTCTGGGCAGTGAAACAGATTTTTTGTAAAAAATATATAATAATAAAAAATATGACATGGCAAAACACCGGATATTTTCAATGTCCTGCTTTGCCGAATGTGCGCATGCACCGGAGTATTCGCCGCAAGATCAAATTAATGATTTGTTATTGATATGTTATTTGATAGCCTGATTTTTATACAAGTACTATTCATACAGGTTAAATAAACCAGAATTTTGTGCAAAATGAATTAAAGGCTGGTCCCATATTGACGCCTGTCCCAAATATAGGCTGGTTGAGTTCAGTGATTGACATAAATAGAAGCCCGGGCTTTTAATTGAAGTTTTACGGTGTGTATAGATATATACACTGTATGGACAAAAGTATTGGGCCACTCCTCTTAATCATTTAAATCAGGTGTTTCATTCAGTCCCATTGCCACAGGTGTATAAAAGCCATGCAGCCTTTACAAACATTTGTGAAAGAATCAAAAAAGAATTCAAAAAAGCTCACTGATTTCGAACGTGGTACTGTAATAGGATGCCACCGTTGCAACAAGTCAGTTCATGAAATTTCTTCTCTCCTAGATATTCCATGATCAACTGTAAGTGGTATTATTGCAAAGTGTAAATGTTTAGGAACCACAGCTACTCAGCCACGAAGTGGCAGACCACGTAATGTTATAGAGCGAGATAGGTCGCTGAGTGCTGAGGCACATAGTGCGTAAAAGTCGCCAAAGCTCTGCTGACTCAATAACTGCAGAGTTCCAAACCAGCTCTGGCATTAATATCAACACCAAAACTGTGCGCCGGGAGCTTCATGGCATGGGTTTCTATGGCCGAGCAGCTGCATGCAAGCCTTACATCACCAAACACAATGCCAAGCGTTGGATGGAGTGGTGTAAAGCACGCCACCCCTGGACTCTGGAGAAGTGGAAACATGTACTGTGGAGTGACGAATCACGCTTCTCTATCTAGCAGTCTGATGGACGAGTCTGGGTTTGGAGAATGCCAGGAGAACGTTACCTGCCTGACTGCATTATGCCAACAGTAAAGGTGGAGAAGGGATAATGCTATGGGGGTGTTTTTTTGCTGGGGTTGGCCTAGGCCCCTTAGGCCCCAGTGAAGGGAAATCTTAATGCTTCATCTTACCAACTCATTTTGGACAATTCTATGCTTCCAACTTTGGGAAGGTCCTTTTCTGTTCCAGCATGATTCAAGATTCAAGATGTTTATTTGTCACATACATACTGTACTGTACAAAATGTGCAAAAGAATCAACAAATTTACAAAAAGAGAGAAACCAACATAACCTAATATTTACATCACAATATTTACATGAAGAACACTAACAATATATAAATAGAGAAACTATGTGTATATATGGTATAAATTATGATATAGACTATAAATTATAAATTATGTGTAATCGTGTCTGTGTGTGTGTGTGTGTGTGTGTGTGCATACGGGCGGGAGTCTATGTGTGTGCATACGAGGGGCAGTCTGGGTCTAGGTGGGGGCCCTGGTGAGGTCGGAGTTCACAGTCCTGATGGCCTGAGGGAAGAAACTCCGTCTTATTCTCTCTGTTTTTGCAGCGTGACTACGGAGGCGTTTGCCTGACCGTAGCAGCTGGAACAGTCCGTTGTTGGGGAGTGTGGTGTGCAGTACCTGGGAGACTGCATAATCCATGGATCTATTTGGATGGTAAGCAAACTGCAGCGGGTCCATGGAGGAAGGGAGGAAGGATCAGATGTAGTCCTTTATCAGCCTCTCAAAGCATTTCATGACCACCAAGGTGTGGGCCACCGGTCAGTAGTCATTCAAGCAGGCTGGAGAGGCATTCTTGGGCACAAGATGATGGTGGATCTCTTGAAGCAGGCGGGGACCACAGACTCACCCAGGGAGGTGTTGAATATTGTGGTGAACACAGGAGCTAGCTGATTAGCACAGGTCTTCAGTACTCGCTCAGATATGCCATCTGGACCAGCAACCTTCCTGGTGTTCACCTTCATCAGAGCCCTCCTCACACTGTGCTCCGTCACAGAGAGTGTGTGTACATCCCCAGCGGTAGAACTCACCTCGTCTATGGGGGCTGGGGCTTGCTTGTCTGGTGTTTTTCGCATGCCTGGCATAGGTGCTTCCAGTTCACAAACCCCTCTCTCGGCAATGGGTCCTAAAACTTCCGTTTTAATCCTAGAACAAATTAAACACACACAAGACAACATATTTCATATTTCAGTTCATATTTATTCATTTTTCTTACGTACTTTTAAAAAATATTTATTTTTTGTTACAAATTGTTTTTGAATTACAAGAGGCAATATGCAAAAGATAGACAAACCAACACATTCACCTGTGGAGTGTTTTATCATTCCATTATGCTTTAGGCTTTACATGGAAAAATTTAACACAATACCGTTTATATATTGATTACAATACTGTAATCGCTAATATGACCACATTAGTTCATGGTAAAATAAAGTTTATTGCGCCCTCGCTGCGCGCGCATCCAACCATGTTTGTAAACACGAAGCCCGTCTATGGGGAACGTTATAAATGAGGACCACATGGGGATGTCGCAAATGTCCTGCCTTGTTTGATGGGAAACAGTCGCGTTAATTCAATGTCTACGAATCAATGTACCTAGTTCTGTTTTCTAAAAAACAACAACAATTGCATTCCCCGTTGTGATTAAAAACGTATCCATGGATGTAGCATATGAAGAGTATTAGGGTGACCAGATTT
>OMNS01030766.1:9257-26000 GCA_900303225.1 Laemonema laureysi | reverse complement strand
TCACTGCACTCTGTGTGTGTGTGTGTGTGTGTGTGTGTGTGTGTGTGTGTGTGTGTGTGTGTGTGCGTGTGTGTGTGCGTGCGTGTGTGATGTGAGTGTGTGTGATATCTTGTAATTTATAAAATATAGACTCAGAGCGTAACTAGAGCCTAATAAGTTATGACACTGACCGAACAAATTAAAGAATGCTGCAAGCAATGTAAAAAACTTCTTCATATCAGTTTTTTTTTGGCTTCTGAACAATAAACTCTTAAAAATAGAAAAACAGGAAATCAAATTGCCATGTGTCTTTTCCATTATGAGATTATACATCACACAAAAGGTCAGCAACCTAGATGTAATAGACAAATTGTTGTATTTTGTTATCATTAAAGGCTATCGCCATGTTTTCTTGAATGATGGGACTGACGTATTAACATTTTTTCTCAGAAAGTGTAAATACTTTTTGTGTACATGCATATATACCATGATATACCCTATAATGACCAAAGTAAATAAAGTACCATATCTCAAAGTAACGTTTTCTCACATAATGGAATACATCTCAGCTAAGATAAAACTTAGAAAACATTTAAACACACATTTTGTTTGTTGTCTCCTGTCACCTTCATTTCCCTGCGGGAGACACAAATAAACCACACTCAAAATGTAATTCGTGTTTATTTCTTTTCCTGGGACTATTTTCAGTATCAGACAAAAAAAAGTTTTTCAGCATGGCAGTAGGGCTTCTATCTATCGTGAAGTAAATATATTGCGACACAATATTATTGTAAAAGATTATTGATTTAGATTTTTTGGACTTCCTTTGTTGTTGATTTTGTTCCATGTTGACTATCGACTAAAAGTTGCTATTGTGGTATGTTTTTCTATTGATCAAAAGCTGTCGTGTTATTATAAATTGTTTCCTGACACGCAGCCCTGCACAACTGAAGAGCTATTATGTGTTTTCCTCTGTGCTTGTTTTTTGTTTTTCTTTGAAGTAGAAGATGATCATTACAGGCTAAATCTGAATGCCATCCCCATTTTAAGTGTCACATTACATCAAATTGCTTGTTTTTTTCCCAGCGAGTCACTGGTGAGCTAGAATGTAACATGTATGTAAGTCAAATTTGTTTTGTACAATTAAAACCTGTTCTTTTGAAGTTTTTCCACCCATTTATGCAATTATCCTGACATGGCTGTTGGCAGAGGGGTTCACAACAACCTTATGATGGAAATGGTTTATAGGCACATGTTGCCGTGGCAACATAGCAGTGAACAGCAAGGGCAAAACCATTCAATAAACAACTGGCAAAACTGTGTAACAGTATTTTAACAGAAATATGTAATTGTAATCTGGTTATACAATATATATTCTGTGTGGATTTCAACAACCACTAAAACTTTACACAAAAGAAATATGTTTTTTGTGCTTTTTATCATATAAAAAATAGGACAGGATATACCTGTTTATATATGTAAACAGGTGTTCTTGTGCTTCAATGACACTGCGACGACAGTTACCATAAAAAAAAGGCTTAAATCACGCCGTTTGATGCTAGTGTTGTGCATGACCTTAATTTGCACTCTAATGTTCCACATGCACTACGTGTATCAATGGGTGATTGGATGAACTCGCCCGTTCTTGTCCCACATGTCATATTCATAGGTAGACCTATGTTATTTCCGTACACCGCCATATTTGTTCCAAACTCCAGTCTGCTTTTTAGTCATTTTTTCCCAATGGCTCCATTGATGAAGCTTGACAGTAACTGCTTTGCTCAAAAGCTGTTTCATCAGCACTGATGAATAGAAGATACTGCATATTTGTTCCCTGGTCTCAGCTGTTCCAGAGATACAAACTTACTTAGCTTCTCTATTAGTCTACCATGTTCCATTCATCTGTTCTTTTGTTTGGGGCTTTTTTCTGTTTAATATTCCATAATTAGTACACTATGGATTGTACCAAAGTGCTCTGAGGCATTATTCACAAATTATTCTAGAGATCAGATACTCTGGAGATATTGGTTTTGGCATGAACAAAGAGGATAATCATTAATAATACAAGATGGTACAAAATGCTCCAATGAAATAAGCAAGAGGAAAGGGAGATTTGTTGCAAATAGTTTTGAATATCACAGTACTCACATTTTACCCTCCTCAGGTTGCTGGAAGTAGCTGCTGGCTATTTTTGCCATGTTTTACTCCCTTTAAGGCGCAGTCCTGATCTATCAACTAGGAAGCAGTGCAGTGGTAAATCCACAGTGCACCCTGTGGAATTTGGGCACTTTGAATCTCAGGCTACATCAACCTTAAGTTGGTTTTGGGAGTTATTTACTTTTTTTGTGGTTAACGCTTGTCAAGAACAGGCTGCATGTCAGTCTTAACTGACTGAAAGGAGCAGCAAGTGGCCTTATTTGGAAAACAACTAAATGAGTGATCATCATGTGTTAAACCGACAATTTTCTATAGACATCTGTACCTCGAATTTTACTACAAACCAGTCAAATTAAATACAATACAATGCCCATGTGAATCCTAATTATGTGATTGGATATAGTAGTTGTATGGACTACTTTATTGTAGTTTGATTTCCAAAATACAAGCTATATCTATTGTTGGCTGAATGGATGATACCTAGTCCTTGTTTAGTAGTCAAACACATTATAGTTGTTGGCCTTGTTTCTGTAAACTTGAAAATAAAAGTTAAAAAATGCTGTGTAATACACAAGCAATGCTGTTGGCTAAATCAATAGAGGGCTGCATCCTAGTCTTACAAATTAAACTTTACTTTAATGGCACTCTGAGCCATCATAGAAAGAGGATCTTTCTTCTAGTTCCCTTCACCACCAGGGTCCTTGCCATTGGGATTTTGGGGAGTTGTTTACCGTGTGTTTGAGGACTACAGTAAAAGGTCTTGTCATTTCTAACAACACCACTGTGGCACAGTGATGTACAATTCATTTATTCAAGATGTTAACATTAGATTTGTAAATGTCAAATTTTGAATTCTGGCCATAGCTAAAGCGCAAACAGCGCAAACAAAACAACCAGCGTTGGCTTCATGAAAAGACGAAATTGAGAAAAAGACGAAATTGGGGTCAAAAGATCTTGCAAAGATATGAAAAACGGATTTCCTTTGTTACATTAACACCACTGTGTTTTTTTCCCAGTCATTCTGCTCAGTATGCCCCACATCACACACAAACCTCTGCTATTCCATTTCTCAAGGAACATAATATCTCCGTCTTTTTCCGAAGGCTACATAAATCTGAATCCTTTATCAGCCGCCAGCACACCTTGTTGAAGACACCCAGGCGGATTCTGTTATTTTTATCTAATCATTTCCTGAGCATATTCAGCTGTCAGGAACCATCTTGGCTGACAAGTGCTGGTTCCAACTGAGTGCTTTATCGTTGGTCGTGTTGCCAGTGTTTAGCCATGACACCTGACTGATAAGTGTGTTGCTCAGTGTGTATGTAAGACGAAATGAAGGGTATTTCCACCGACATGCAGAATATGACGTAAATGTACAATTCAACACATTTATCGCATAAAGGCTTGTGTTTTGGATGGGCTGAACCCACCGCTGAACCTAGGGATGAAATCGCACTTTGAGATTTGGTTCCAAACCGAGGATCCTGCCAAGGATGTGGAATTCTGAGGTGGCACACATGTCATTCTTGTGCCCTGTTTGCAACATTATGGTTCACATTGACTGTATTACACACCCCAACACTAATGGCAAACCTAGAAATTGAGCATTACATTTCATTGCTAAAAAAAATAGTATAGTATTCTGCCAAATACTATTCATATATGAGCAGGTTGTAGGAAAAAAAAAACTGCACTTGACGTAATGAGATGAGGACGACGAGTACCTTGACATCGACTTGACATTTACCCCATTGATCGCTGACGATACGACGTTTTTTACTTCATCCCAAAAGCTCTTGATGGTTATTCTCAGATGAATCTGCTTCCTGTCGCAAAGACGGAAAAAATGGAGGAAAGCATTTCTACAGGACATGCCCCTTCCCCTTTGTGTGTGTGTGTGTGTATGTATACATGCGTGCGTGTGCACGCACTGAACCCCGCTACTGGCCACGGAGCGAGGGCAGTGCGAGGGTGTTATGTTGCTGAAGTCCACCTCTCCCATTTGCCTGTCTGTCCGATGTCTTGCTTGGCTGAGCTCCACACAGTGACGGTGTTGACAAAATGACAGGAGGGTAGCACACTCCAGTGAATGTCAATTTGGCTGCCGAGGCACTGTTTCCCCAGGAGCACAGAAGCTCCCGCATGCTAAATCAGCAACAGACAGAGAGCTGTGGGGGTATAGACAATGCAGGCAATCCACACCATCGCACGCGCGCACTCTCACACACACACACGTGCAGGTACTTGACACATATGCGCATGTTAACAGTGACATAAACGGCCCATGGTCACATATGTGCTAAGTACATAACTGATCTTGTTGTACACACACACACCATACACACAAAATGTTATATACCAGCAGAATGGAAATCGCACCCCACTACTGTGTCAGTATTTCTGTATGCCATAGTATGTATTCTGGGATGTAGCTAGACTCTCTCTGTATTCCCTAGGCTGCATACTGTCCTGCCTTGACTTGTGGGATTAGGGATGGATTTTAATGTGTCTCTAATCGCATAATCTCCCTAATGAGGACATCATGTTAGCTGTCACATGATTGCATCGACTGCTGTACCAAAATGGTGGCCACTTCCCGCCGATCTGCCTGATCCTAATACTGGTGGAAAAAACATACACAAAGTATTTACTTCCAAGTCTTCAAATGGTATGGTTGTTTTTTGTCAACATTTTAGGCACATGACTTTTATTACAGCCAATACCAAGTGTCATATTCAGGACCCCGTATTAAGGTTTAATAAAAGTCGTAAACCTTAATTGTCGACACCTACCAGTTTGACATAAAAAATGATGTTGTAAAGATACGAGCAGTGCACTGTGTGTGTGTGTGTGTGTGTGTTTGTGTTTGTGTGTCAGAGGAAGCCTCTGTTGTGCATGACCTTGTCAATCCTTCTTTATCAGCCACATTTCAGACCAAGGCTCAAGTCGCATGCCGAGGATATTGTGGCCTTGCTGCTTCTGCTTGAACGACATTCAGGACTCTGGTGTCGGCATGCGTCTGCTGCGTCCAGCTCCGTGGGCGTACTTTCCAACTCCGCGGGCGACTTTTCAATGACTTTCAAGACATCATGAACTTCTTGTTAACGTCATATCATTCACCAATGTCCTGTCATTTTGGACAAATGTTTTTTTTTAATGTTTGTCCCATGCAAGTGACCTATTGTTTTGGGAATTTGTCTAGATGTCTAAAGATATGCTCTGAATGTCCTTTCATGTTGTCGTTCATATCTTACATTATAGATACAATTATAGAACGTTGCTGTGGCAACGCTATCATTGATAGCATTTCCAAATGCCTAAAGCTCACAATTCTAATAATAACTCTCCGAAAGCTTTTCGGTCGTTATCACTCACAAAATTCAGGTGTGATTCGTTGTATCCTTCAGCTTCCCAGGCAGCTGTCAGATAGCGTGATTGGCTGCAACAGACTGCAGTCCAATGAACTTGAAATGTGTCAAATGTTCATGAGATAATTTCCAATGGAAACAGAACTTGTATAGGTGTTTCCAAAGTCCATTTTGATCGTTACAACTTCCTCTACATATCCCATTTCCTCAGCTGTTCTGGCACTGTTTCTCTCCCACCTTTAGTAGGTTCTGTTGATACGTCCACCTGTGTTGACTGTCACTGAACATGAGCAGTGGTGGAGGTTTAACCCTTTGTACATGAGTGTCAGTGATTGGCCGCAAATGTATGACACGTGCTAAAGCATGTCGCACGCCAGACGAGCCACGGAACGCCGCGCCGTGCAGCATCGTGCAGTAGAAAGAAACACGTCAGACGATTTGACAAAGACAATGGAATGGATGGCACTGTGTGGAGTGCCAAGGTTTTGAGCAGCGCTGATTAAGTTCTAGCACGGTGCCATAGGACAGCACTGTATTGCGGCACCAGTGTGTGTGCTCTCAGTGAAAATAATGGTTTTGGCGGGTGGCGCTTCCAGTGTGTGACCCCCTTAAGAGGCTAACTGTGTTCGCAGTTCTTTACATTTTTCATGAATCTTCCTCACCACGTTAAAATTAAAAGTCAAGCGTTTCTCAGGCGAAAAACTCATTTTACTCCTTTGCTTTCCATAATGACTTTTATTGTAATGTTTTATTCTATTTTTTTATATTTCTTTGCATCGCTCTTCGTGGCCTTAATCTTTTGAATGCTGAACAGAGATGTGTCAGTTGTAAGATCAAAACAAAGCTCTAAATGAATTGCCATTGTGTCACCCGGACCCAGTATGTTTCTACCATATTGGGTTTGACAACAGCACAGTCGTCGACAATGGCGCTAACCTCTTCCAGGCAGAATCCTTTTATTCAATTAGCTGAACATTTCCAAGGTTAGAATCAGAGTCATGTTTTTTCTCTGGTTCTATTGATTGGGCCACAATTTCATTTCGTGCAATAATTTCCTCCTGTGTTTTCTTGTATTCGGTGAGCTGTGAGTGTTTGTTTATTTGGACTGCGGCCCACACGCACCACCACAATGTGTTCTCCTTCAGCTGATTGACAGTCAGACCTCTGGGGTTTGTGTACTCAGGATTTTCAATGGATCCAGTTTTCACGTTCAAACTTTAAACTTTGAGTTTCATTCAATCAACTTGATTAGTTTATTTGTTTGTTTGTCAGGCACAATGTACAAAAGGCATTAGTCTCAATGAGAGGAGAGGCATTGTACCATATTATAGCATCTTGCTAATTTCCAATCCGCAGTCCTACTTGATACCACTGTTTCAAGTAATCATTGAATCACCTCACAAGTGTTGCTATGTAACTGCCAAGTTACACTCCATTATGCCAAGTCTAGCGCCTAACACTTTCAGTCTTGGTAGCATTACTTTCTTCAGTGGAGAACGCTCTCTTTTTAGGTGCAAGACCCATCACACTCACACGCAGCATAAACAGTAAGCTTTTTCACTTTTCAGCATTTCACCATTGAAGACATAGATCTCGTTGGTTCTCCAATGCAACATCATAATGCCTATCTATGAATAGATGTCAGGATGTGTCATTTATTATATCCCTCTTTCATTGTGTCACTGGTATCAATTTCTTCTTTCAGTCTTATGGTGGATGGATCTGTAAATCCTATGGGATTAAATGTTTGCGCAGCTCACTGCAGTACACTCTTAGCTTCCATTCTTCTGAGGATTTTTCATCAAGTTATGCCGTGCAAAGACAATCTCCTTACTCCGAGTTCTCCGTATTCTTGAAGTAAACATTTGCATTCATTGTGGCTTCTTTCAGTTTCCACTGCAAATCACATTCATTTCTTCATTTCGCCACTCAATGCTAGAGAGACATTATCTATTTTGCCTTCATAGAGAGAATTTGGGCTTTGTCAACATCCCCTACAGGGTACTTGTTGTTGTGTTTTAAATTAAATTCAACTGGTATCTGATTGTGGCTGTTAATAAACAGACTGGAAGACTTCACATTTTTGCAGACCTATTGTATCAGTCGTCTGCATACAAAGGTGTGATTTACTGACTCATTACCTATCACTAGTACATTTAAAATGTGTGAAATATCCTTGTAAAGTGTTATCTGCCTCCATCTAGGCCTAATAGACAAGTATTTTTTAGGGCAGTCAATCGATTACAATATTTAATCGCAATTAATCGCATGATTGTCCATAGGTAATGGTGATTAATCGCAAATGATTCACACATTTTTTATCTGTTCAAAATACCATAATGGGACAACTTTTTAATACTCTTATCAACATGAGAGTGGATGAATTATGCTTAAAATTAATTAACAACATAAATATTGTCCAGAAACCAGTACTGCATTTATCATAAAAATCATAACATGGCGAACTCAAGCCAGCTAAACTTGACATCACTTGAAATATGAATGGAGGGTGTCCAACGTTTTTTAAGCATTAACACAAAACAACAAACTGAAATAATCCACTGGCCTGTGTGGGTCCGTGGTCCGAGTATTCACTCTTAGTTTATTGACTCTGCCGCATGCACACAATGGGCAAAACAGGACATTGAAAATATCTGGTGTTTTAGCAGTCAAACATCTTAAAAATAATATTTTGAAGATGTTTGTAAAAAATACTTTGGATTATAGCAAGCAACAAATGCCGTCATATCGGTGAGTGGTGAACTTATTTTTTTAGATATCTTCCACTCGATGTTCGATGTAAACTTTTACATTATTTCAGTATAGATCAAAGATCACGAGCACTAGATCACTAGGTGTTTAGGTGTCTGTATCCATACAGTTCTAGTAGAACTCTGGTTCCCTTTAAATAAGACATGAGACATTGTGAGCACTGTGGCTGATGATTCAATTCCCTTTTCTTGTCTTAATCCTCAACTTTCACGTGAGATTTATTTGGACTTTCAGAATTTTGTAACTGATTTCACAAGATAGCAGTCAATTCCTTTTATGGTCTTTCCAAGAATTCTATCTAATCTGGGCATTCTCACTGTTATTTATTCCAAATACTGCAACTTAATTTGCCCTTTTCAACGCTTCTGATGCCTTGATCCAATTGAGTTACACATTCCTCAGAGGACTTATATACATAAATAATAAATACAAATGGCCATCATGGAGCTACTTCTAGAGTATATTGTGTTTGAGATGTAGATGTACGTGAGCGCTGGCGATATCTATCCCAGCTATCCCAATATAGGTAATTTAATATCTCGATAATTATATATATATATATACACATATATATACACACAAATAAATATAGGCCTAGCCTACAACATGAAAATGTTAAATATCAAAGGTAAACATAAAACAGTTTTAAGTAGAGCACCGATTATGGTTGGGTGATATGGATATCTTGTCTCATCTCATCACGATATCGATATATGACCAAGCCCTAATGTTTAAGAGAATTATGAATGTGGTGAAAACAAGGATTTTTCTATATTGGCATCCTTCATGTGGCCTGTGGAATGAATAATCAAAATAAATATCCAATTACATTCTACAATATTTCAATATATCAATGATTTAATACTATTAAATAACTACTTCATTCATCCCTGCGGTTTATTAAATTATCATCCTTGTTGAAAATGGTACAGATTGTTCCGCCAAAAAAATTGCAGCAAAAATGCTGCATAATATGTATAATGTCTTTTAGTACTTTCATTAAATCCACCATCTCTTACTCTGGGTTGACAGCAGATCATGAATATAGTGCATGGCTGCATTGCAAGCAGAATCCCATTACCTAAATGGATAGTACTAATAATAAAACATTGCTTCCGACCTAACCGGATTAACAGTGATCTGGTGCTCTTGGGAGTTTGGTGAGCCGCCTTTCTACATAAATGCTTTATATGTACAAAGCCTTTAAGTACGTTCACTTCACTTCTGCTTCATTGTGTTCACCGAGGGAAAGATGTGGCATACATGGCCGACAAGCAAGGTAAAGGGGAAATGATTGGCCCCTTAAATTGTCTTAAATGTAATGCTTTTATACTGTCTAAGTCATTGTAGGTGAATTATTACTACTTGTGGCATCTAGGGAATACATACATAATGACATCTTGAAAATGCTAATCGTTGGAGAAGGCAATGGCTTGGAGAGCTTGCTGTTCCGGCGCAGACACCATGGGGTTCGATACATATGAGATTCCATATACATGAAGTTTGATACATGTGTTTGAGGCGCACAAGGTTTGATACACATGATGTCATATACACATGAGGTTTGATAAACAGGTTTGATACACATGAGGTTTGATGCATATAAGGTTGTATACACTGAGGTTAGGTACAAAGAGTGAGGCTGCATACCCAGGCTATCAACTTTGAGAGCGAGGCACGCATCTATTGTCACATCTGAAGCTAGGAAGTTAGGGATTTGTGGACATGGTTGACTGCAAGCTCTCAAGGAAGCCACTGTCGGTGGCCAAATCTCAGGTTGGGAGCCCAAAAGAAATGGTTGATTCTATCTGTGTAAAATCTTCTCATGATTAACAACACAGAGTCACCCCACCAAACTACCATGACATATGCGTATGGCAACCGCATTACTTATTTCTCCCAGTCTAATTTTAAATTGGTTAGGTGTATTGTTTTGTTAATGTAGTGCCATTCATCATCTGCTGAGCATGCCGTGGGTTTTTTTTCCCCCAGCCAGCAGAGTCAGCTTTCCCATCAGGCTTTTTTTGTTCGGATGAAGTGTGGGAACTTTGGTACAGGAGGCTTTAAAGGCTAAATTGATGGCTGAGTGTGCAGTGGGTGCAATTTCCCTGTGCGCCCTGTGTGCCTGGCGCGGGTTTAGTGACCGTATGGAGGGGGGTGGGTGGGTTGTTGTGGGACGCTGTAATCTACAGTAAAGCCTTTGTCGGTGTCATGGGTCTAATTCAATATCACCACATCTATCAACCAAAGTGCCCACTTGATGACCCGCGTGATATGAAAGTCCTCGCCAAGCAACTGCTTTGCCTGGGATAGCCATGGCTTTCTTAAGCATGTTTGACACCAGCTAAACAGCATTGTTACAGCCCCCCCGTCCCAGTTTCAAGGAGGCATGCGCACTTCCGTCCCAAAGCTTTGGTTTCATGTAAGCTATTTTCTACCTCTATTTTTCTCCTTTTCCCTTTCCTGCTGTTATCCATATTGTTTACCCCCAATCCATAAAGTGATATCTTAATTTGAATCGCAATCTTTCTGCAAAAAGCTCCACATTATCGCGTTGAAGATACGCCTGGAGCTCAAAGCGCAGCACTGTATGGAAATGACTGCCATAACTCCACTGCCGTTTATTTTTAAGATGATCTATGTGTAAATAACTTTGCAAATACATTCATTTCCACCCATTAACTAAACCTCATTCTACTATGAGTCTCTGAGAAGCAGGAACACATCCAACAACAAAGACTGCATTTCCCATAGCCTCACTGCCCCTTGTCCCACTCTCTGGTGCATTTATCTTTGGCTTGGGAAAATTGTTAGGATACCGTTTGGAACATAAGAAAGCGATTGCTTATCTTCTGACCGATATTGTCACTGATCACATGCATTTGTCTATTATTTCAACAGACATGAATGTGCCATTAAATATAGCATATTATGGTGGCCGATATGTTTACGCGATCGCTACACAGATGGAAACTATTGCTAATTCCAGCATGCTAGCATGCGTAGGTCGTTTGGGATCTTTTGTGACCTGATAAAGGCTTCAATTTACTTACTTACTGCTCCCTCTTGTTTACGCAACCAGGGGCACAAGTATCAGGTTGTGAATGATGTGTACTGATAAGTACAAAGCTGGTTAAGAATGGTGCTACACGGTTTATAGGCATGCTGCCAAAATTCTGCATAGTAATAGTAATGCATTATTTTCATCTGCCAGATGTACGCTGTGTATTCACCCTTTTGAATTATCTGTATGAACAACAGCTGGTCAAGAGTGGTGCTGCTGTTGTGATCTATGGTAGCAATTCTGCCAAACATGGCATTGTTTTGTTCCAGCAGATGCATGCTTTGTATGATGTTCCAGAGCTCTATGAACATGTAAGTTACGTTCTCTTACCACCTCATTTCAAATTAGTGTGCGATTGTCCGACCTGTGACGCTGGAATCGGAGTAGAAAAATGAATACAGACTCCTTGATCAACACAACAAATTGTATAATATTGATATACTATAAAAACGTAAAAAATCTGAACTCATTTTGTTTTTTATTTCATTGCCGAAAATTGTCAACTATGATTGATGAAGAACCCTATAGAACTCCCAATCAGTTACTCTTTAATTAAAAAAACCAATCAGTCCAACTGGCTGGCAAGTGGCGACCTACATGCTAATGTTTTTGGACATGTAACCACTAGTGACACTGTGTAGGGCAGAGGGCTTTTGGTTCCCGCTCTTGTCAGAGGCTACACATTGTCTTTCCAGCTCTCGCTGTCATTAGAGCTGCCTTGTCTGGGTTGTTGATGCTGCATTACATCAGAAGCTGGGCATCTCACTTTTCTAGTCTTGTCCACAAATGCTGATCAGGCAGCCCTGGTATATAGAAATACACTGTGATTTTCCTTTCAAGTTATGGTGCTACAGACACAAGGGAAACACAGAAGCAGTGGAGCAGAGCGCCAGCGAATAGTAATTGGATGTTTTGTTACCAAGACGCAATTAACTCAGTCTTAAATGAAACCCACAGTGTAAACCTCAAAGCAGATCGTCAAACTATATCTTGTATTGCTAAATTGAAATGACCAGGTGATGGGCTCACACTGTGTAGTATCCATAAACACAGATTAAGCACATTGGCTTTCATCTGCATCAACAGTACCTTTGGAGTGTGCACACAAGCTCCCCTTCATCACTCTTATTAATCTTCATTGGGGCATGAAAAACTCATTGCACATGATGCCAGCTTATTTAGGTTCATAGCACAATGCGCGTGGCATTAAATGAGACCTTGACATTGCTACTAATTGAATTTTAAATGGGTTACATGAAGCCAGAGCTGCCTATGCTTCACAAGGAGCAGAACATTGCAGAACTTGGTGCAGTAATGCTTAGTTAACAGGCCTGGCATGAAGGCCAGCTGTAATTTTTGCCAGCCATGTCATCTCAACAAGGCTTGTCCCAGTCACTCACGCCAAGACACATGGGCCCATGCTCGTGCATCAATGGCTCAATGCATTCAACCAAAATGTGATTTTTGTTAACATTGATCGTTGAGCCGAAAAGCCAAACATGGATCCGTCATACTTACTTATGTACATGTGAATTGATGTTAGCAAGTTAGCAGGTAGGAAGAACTAGGGCATTTTATAATCAGAATAAATATACATACTAATAAATACGGCTAAATGGGCAATATAATAATATTAGCCATGCAGGGCCCTAACGCAAGATTCAGGACCGCAGGTGTTGTGGCAACAAACTCGAACAAGGAGACATATGCTGTGCTTACAGGGATGTAGAAATATTTCCTTTTTGAGCCAGTTTCCATGCCACCAGTGTCCAAACTCTTCAGAGGATATCAGGAGGAGCTGCAGGACAGTGAGCTGCCCCTGCCAAAAAATGATGGAATAATGTTGAAACACAGCAGCCAATACTTTGGTCTGATGAACATTTTCCTACAGGGGGTGCGCTCATCCCTTCCGTTTTATCTCGGCAGGCACATATGGCGTTCCTGTTGGAGGCACCTCCAACAGGAACGCCTGTTTTCCACAGCATGCTCACATTTCATTTTCCACTGTTCTGTGGCACTTGTTGTTGCAAGTTATCCAACCACGGGCAGTGGAGCCCACCTCCTACCTGGGGTGGGCTCTTTGTTTGACACACAAGACAGCCAAACTTGGTCATGCGTTGCCATTTGGGGTGGGTGGTTACTCTGCAGCCATGGATGCTTGTTTTTTTATTAAAGGGTAAGTAACCCCCCAAATCACTTTTTCAGTCTCATGAAGTGTTTCTGTTATTTTGTTGACTAAAATGTATAAATTAAGTTATGGACAGGGGAAACTCTGCCACTTCCCGCCTAAAAACACTTTTCCAGAGTGGTTGTTTTCTATTGGCTTAGCTCCAGCGAGTGTGACGTGGGTTTTGACGTTTGACCACGCCCCTCACACTTGCTCCTATGGAACCCAATGTGTCCATTTTCTCTAAAACCTTTATGATTGTCACTGCTTCAATCACATTTTTGGACACACGTAGGTGGAAGGTCTCCTGCTAAAACAGGGGTTTACTTACCTTTTAATATTTTTGAAGACACATCTCGGCCAAACGTGTGACATCGGCGACCTCATCCTTTTAAATGGACGGAAATAACATTGAGGTTGACTCCATCACCTCACTTCATCCACCTAAGTGGGCTTTCACCCCTATATCTAATGTGACAGCCAGCCCTCTGGGGTCCATTGATTGCGTTGACCCCTATGAGAGCAAGGGCCACATATTTATTTTACAGTTGACAGCTGTCCTTAAGAAGATTTTCATGGGGTGGGGCCAAGAAAGACAGATGTTGACAGTGAAGAGTCGGCCCTCTGTGGGCTTGGAACTGCCAGCAGCATCACCCTCATCTGTTCCAAAAAAAATGTATATTCACTTTGCCTGACTTTATCAGTGCAAGCTCCTAGGCACCCCCATGGTGATTTAAATGACCCCCGCCATCAATCATATTTGCATAATGAGATCTACAATGTCAAACACTTGTCAAAGACAACCACTTCCAAGAATACCTTAAATGGGGGTCTGTTTTCTGAAATGTATTCATGCTGCCGTTGTACCTTTTTAAAAAAAATAGCTACTGTCCAAGTACCTTTGGTTAATTGGTTTTCTTTGTAGTTTGGGTGTTTTTCTTCCATGGACATTGAATTGCCTTAGTGGATCAAATCACGTATTTCTTCTTCTATTTAGTGCCGGGTAGAACCAATTAATCTATGCATATCACTCGAAAGGTACAGTGCACAGAATTTAGTGGCATCTAGCAGAATTGACTTATAGTGTATTAGTGTATAATCCCATGAAAATAAGAATTGGTGTGTTTTTGTTACCTTAGAATGAGCTCTTTAAATCACAGGGAGCGGGTCCTCTTCCACAAAGTCAGCCATGTTGTACCACCATGTTTCTACAGTAGCCCAGAACAGACAAACAACACGTTTCAAGCTATGACCTATAGTTTTACAAACTAAATAACGAAATACAATTCAGGATCCTCTCCCCCTTGACACTTGGCTACTCAATGCTGTCGTAGACGACGAGTACCCACTCGCACATTAGAGGCCACGACCTCACCACTAGCTGCCATTCATTTTTATTGATCCATTACACATCACAGTCGTAGATATACAGTATAGCCTAAGATGAAATACTCACACAGAACCTTTTGTTGTGTCTGCAACAATTAAACAAATTTATAAAAAATTCAAATGAAGCTAATCTTCCTGGTAATTACAAATAAATGCTCAAAAAGGAGACGTAAATAGTTATTCTGGTCCCCAGATATTTCCCTGTACTCTATAATGGCATGTCTCTGGCGACATGACATTTAAAGCTTCCCTTTGGTAACTCACAGTGCTTCAGGGTTGTAAAGGTCACAGCTAAGCTGCAACTGATGTAAGATCAAGATGGACCTATCCATGTTTCAGTTGATATGCTGTATAAAAACGATTGTATCACAAAAAAATGTATTGCAAAACAAGAGAAAAAAACACGGTGTTAAACCAAAACAGTGCATTGAAATGTGTTTTTTCTTGTAAGTCAGCAAATTATTGAAATTTGCGGATAATCCATTTGTTACTGTGGTAAAAAAAGCTTCCACTTCTATTGCTTGTAATGTTCTGGCTGCGCATAGCGGATATAAAAGGTAACACCATGTACAATAGATTACTTAACTGTCACACACACACACACACAACACAATGAACATGAAAATAACAATTACTTAACCAGGCTGGTGCTAGGCAGGCAGTACACACACATGCACGTGCACACACACACACACACACACACACACACACACACACACACACAGTAAAGGGATTGTAGTGGGTGTCATCATAACTCCTGCAGAGTTGTGTGGCCTAGGAGCAAACGCTTTTGTAACAACAGCCTGACTGAAAGTATACAGAGTATCCTCCAGCTACGGAGCGCTGAGTGCTGGGAATATTATGCATCTTTTAACCCCGACACTCTGTGAAATGGCAGGAATCCAGAGAGTGAAATGCAATTTGTGATTTCATCGTGTCTGTTTATGTGGGCTCGGAAAGAAAATGAAGATGCCTATCGATAGTTCTACACTGTGGGTTTTAATGTATGCGGTATTGTTTTTATACTATTGTGTACAATGGGAGAGGGGGGAGCATATTAAGGTTGACATGTGTCCTACTGAGATAAAGTGTTTTCTTGCTTGGGTGGGGGATGTTGCATAATTGATGGTAAGGTAGCCTGGTAGAGTATATTATATATTTGGCTTATTCTAATGATATCCACAGCAAATGGTGTATTTGCAAAACGTTAGGTGTAATTTTCCTTTATATCTATTTTATATCCTGTATTTTTTCATGAAATGCATAATCCAACAATAGTGATACTGTTGATGATACTATTCACTATAGATTAATTAATAATGAATTGGCCAATTTGTATGTACCATTTGATAAAAGCAACAGTTTGTTCAATAAAGGTGTAGAGATATTTGCTTTGTTTGTTTTACAGTATAACATTGCCGAATACTGTGGTTGAAGAAGTAGAATTATATATTTCAAGAAATAATGAAAGAGTAGACTAGATATGGTCTTAGATATTGGATATCGTAACATCGTGATATGACATAAGTGTTGTCTTTTCCTTGTTTTAAAGGCTGTAAAGTGATGTCATTTTCTGAACTTTTCTAGGGTTAGGGTTAACTGTTCTAGACGGTTCTATTATTTGCCTTTACCCACAACAAAAATGTAAACAAAAGCACCAATAGTCATTCCTACTATATTGTCACAATATCGAGGTATTTGTCCATATCGTCCATATCGTCCAGCCCTAATTGCTGCTATACTTGAAACTGTTTTATGATTAACTTTGATATTACAATTTTTTATATTCTAGGGTCGGCCTATATTTATTATTTTTCTTCTTCTTAATATTATCTTAATAATATATA
>OMNS01030762.1:0-24768 GCA_900303225.1 Laemonema laureysi | reverse complement strand
AGCTGGTGTGTGTGTGTGTGTGTGTGTGTGTGTGTGTGTGTGTGTGTGTGTGTCTTTTATTTGAAGGTTAAAGTCCGTCTCTTTACCGGCTGCAGGAGGAGTTAGTGTTTCAAATAGTTTTCATTTAAACTGACCAATCCGAACCTCCCGGAAGTTACGGACTAACCCTGAGTTTGAATATTGTTGTTAAATTAAAAGACGGACAGAATGTTGAGTTGAAAACTATATAACAGTCATATTGTAAATTACAATATGATCTCTCGTCACTTTGGCTGATGTAATTCTATTGTTTTTCATAAGATTGGGTAACACTTCAGGTGTTACAGGTTGTGACTGTGGTGAACGTTTGACTGTGTGGTGAACTTGTGACTGTGAGATACTGATGAAGGTGTGAATCCCGACAGTAAACCTGTGTGTTCCTCTCCCCAGGTGGACTGTCTCAGTACTTCCTGGTCAGGTATTTTAAACACACCCAGGAGGGTTTAGGTATGACCTTTAACCCCAGCAGCCTGTCAATCAATCAAAGATCCTCAGTAAATAAACACAAGGAATGAAGCATCCACATGGTCACTAGTAGGTTAACCTGGCCACTAGTTAGTAAACCTGGTCACTAGTTGGGTAGCCTGGTCACAGAGTTAGTTAACCTGGTCACTAGTAGGTTAGCCTCATCACTGGGTAGTTATCCTGGTCACTAGTAGGTTGACCTGGTCACAGGGTTGGTTAACCTGGTCACTAGTAGGTTGACCTGGTCACTGGGAAGTTAATCTGGTGGTTGGTTAGTGGAGAACCCCTCTTTTAGTTGTTGATCTTGACTAGGTTCTTGAAGTTATTGAACTCCGTCAATCTGATCCTTCTGTCCTGCTTAGCCTAGCTCTTATAAAATCAACATATCATGATATAATATTTTCTGTCAATCAAGCGGTTTCTGACGGTTAGCTCCACCCCCTCTCTTCAGACTCGCCCCGCCTGTCTGCGTCCTCCATCGGCAGTACTGAGCGTGCTCCGTCGACCACGCCCTCAGACGGCTCCGACCAGCCGTCCACTCACCAGCGCCCGCTGAGCCTGGTCTCCACCCTCTCCTCCGGCTCTGCCTCCTCCAGAGACGACTGCCAAGCCCCGCCCCCCACTGGTGCCTCTAGCCCCGCCCTTTCAGGCGAGGACATTGACCTGGAGCCAATCGAAGAGCATGTAAGGAAGGGGCGTGGCTTAAAAGGCGAGAGGAACAACAACAACGGCTCCACGTCCTTGCCCAGTCGGAACGCCATCCGCCGCCAGCCGAAGGTGGCGACGCCCAGCGCCCCCATGGCGCCCAGCCCACAGCCCAGCTACGTGGACCGGGTCGTCATGGAAATCATCGAGACGGAGCGCATGTATGTCCGAGACCTACGCATGATCGTCGAGGTACGGTATCGGGCCACATACACACTGTGGGACTTTATACACTATCACATTTACTTTAAAGGGTCCCTATTTTACCACCAGGTGTGACGTTGATTAGAAATGACGAACCATCTCATAATCTACCTTCTAGTGACATCACAAGTGGTTAGTATCCACTCAGATGTATGCTGGATAGATCAGCCTACTATCACACGTCAAACCAAATTCAAATTGAGGCCCTTTAAGAGAATCGGAACTGCTGATTCAGGGCAGCGCTGTAGGACTCAAGAGCTGTCAATCGTCCACAGGTTCACTCCTATTGGCCAAGCTAGCTACCTGTTAGCATGTAGCTGTGTGTAATGGCTACACTCTATATGTTTCTGTTTGAAATGTTGTTGGAAGAAGGGGGCAGCATAATGGTGGTGGGCAGGCTAACTAGGCTAGCTAGCTTGTCCTGTGTTCTGGTGTGGGATGGCCACATTGATTCAGGGCCTCCAGAGGTAGTATCAGCTCTACATGGCTGCGGTATCCCCTTCAGCCTCATCACAGGCTATAATTACCCTGAATAAATCCTAGCCTGGGGATAATCTGCTTATGTGACTGTGAAGGATCAGGCGCTGTTAGCCAACACCATGCTACACGCTAAGTGAAAACACAGTAAATCACTTTAGATGTCATTATAATAGCTTTCTGAGTAGCACTCACCCAGCTAGCACCTCTAAGCGCTAACTGTGGTGGAGGAGCTAAGGGAGTAAGACCCTTATAGCCTGGTGTAGCCTCATGTAGCTTAATGTTGTTTGATGTAGCCTCCTGATGCATGCTGATGCATGCGTGAAAGTGAGCGAGTCCATTCTCTGCACCTTTCTGTAATGGTCATGGTGGTGTGGTTCTGGTGTTTCTGGCCACTTAAGTCTATGGAGCTCTCTATGATGAGTTAATTAGGTCAAGCACGTGCTTCTGGAGGTGGCGCCCTCCGCTGGACTAAACCTGGAACAACACCATGACAACACATCAATTGTTGCTCCCTGCAGGACTACTTGGCCCACATTATTGACCATGCTGACCTGTCGGTGGGCCCAGAGCTGGTCTGTGCTCTGTTTGGGAACATCGAGGACATCTACGAGTTCAACAGGTCAGTGGGTGGGCCTGTGCACCTGTAAAACCTGCCAGTTGAGTTACATTGTTTGAATTTAAATGTGAGGTATAACAATATAGAAGTCCAGAACGAATACAAGTACGAAACACACCAAAGCTCAAGCGTAGTGCGCAAATGGAAGCTGAAATATTTTGCATCCGTGTCTTGGCACTGGAGGCATTTTAAATCATATTAAATCATTTTAAATCATATTAAATCATATTAAACCTGCGGTGTGGAGGTGCTCAGTGACTAACATGAGACACGGGAGCTTTGGTGTGTTTGGGCAGTTATTGTACGTTCATATCATAACCTCAGTAGAAAACAGATCATCTAAAGGGATATGCAAGAGTTTTGATGCGCATCCCTTTCCTATCAGTCTGCTCTCAGCAGACAGCATGGTCTCCTTCAGGTCCTCCAGAAGGATCTTGAAGGTACAGGCCTCTCTGGTGTGGCCCAGCCTCTAGCTGTGAGTCCTGGTTTGGTTTGGTTGTGTCCTGGTTTGGTTTGGTTGACTTTGTTTTGGTTGATTTTGTTTTGATTTGGTTGAGTTAAGTTTGGTGTGTTGAGTTTGTTCTTGTTTGGTTAAGTTGGGTTTGGTCAAGTTCGTGTTGAGGTTAGTTATTCAACTGTTGAGTTGCGCTGTGGTTTGGAGTTAAGGAGCTTTGGTTCTGTGAGTAGTAGGTTTTTTTGGACCAGGTTGCTCTAGAAGGTTCCGGAATAAGTTGTTCTGGACCATGTTGTTCTGGACTAGAAGATTGTTCTGAGCTGTGTCCCCTGGGTTGCAGTGAGCTTCTGCAGTCTCTGGATCAGTGTGACAACGACCCGGTGGCCATTGCCAGATGCTTCGTCATGAAGGTGAGTGTCTTCACTTCTCTTAGTCATGTGATCTCAAGTTCCCAAAGCACATTCCAAGCCACCATTTTGGTACTTCTTGACCAAAAATTCTTGCATAACCAAGCAACCAGTTGTTGTTATTCTCATTATAATGGTGAGAGCACCAAGATGGCGGCTTGGAATGTGCGTGACATCATGTGACACCCTCCTATATGTCGTCATGACCTCATCAACGCATTCTCTTGTGATTACAGAGCGAGTACTTTGACATCTACACACAGTACTGCACCAACTACCCCAAGTAAGTCAAGACCTTCAGGACCGAGATCCACTACCCTGATCACCGTCTGTCAGACCAATCAGCTGTCAGAACAGACAGGGGAGACCAATCAAATACTCCTCATTAGTTCAGCAGATGATCAGCAGGGCAACACAGTGGCCTTTGCTGCCTTCAGTCATGTCTGAATCAGCAGGGCATCAGTTCACTTGGTCAGTGTTCCTGTTTCAAGCTAATGGAAGAGCGTGAGATATCTCAGGTCAGCACTCCATCTAGTGGTGGAATGGGTTAAATGTAGCCAGGCTGACATACATGTCAGAGGATGGTCTAAATCCTGCCTGTCTTTCTCTTGTTCCTGTCCGGTGGCATCTGTTCCTGTTTGGACCTGGTTGTTCTGGTTGGTGCTGGTCTGGGTGTGCTGGGTGTAGCTCGGTAGCAGCACTGACCGAGTGCATGAGGAACAAATCTCTGGCCAAGTTCTTCCGGGAGCGCCAGGCGTCCCTGAAACGTTCCCTACCGCTCGGCTCCTACCTCCTGAAGCCTGTCCAGAGGATCCTGAAATACCACCTCCTGCTGCAGGTCAGAGAGGAACCTGTTAACACGGGATGGGGGGGGAGGGGGCAGGATGGTGTTACACAAGGCATGGCTCAGCAGGAAACTTTCACATCCACAAGCATTTCAGTTTGGAACAGAAAAGAGAAACGATATGCAAATATTGTGGGGAAAAAGTTTGGAGACTGTCTCTCCAACCTATGTATGTTCTGTGTACTTTTGTCTTTACAGTTGTACAGGTTACTGCACTGTACTGTCAATAGTAGGTTAGGCTTGTTACTAAAGTGTTTAATTGATGTTTAATTGATGCTTACTTGATGCCTACTGACGTTTAATAACTGATGTTAATTGATGTGTAATTAAAGTTTTATTGGTGTTACTGGTGTTTAACTGGTGTGTAACTTGGTTTAACACGGTGTGTGTGTGTGTGTGTGTTTGGGCATGGTTTCACGTGATTTGCTGCAGGAGATCGCTAAGCACTCTGACCAGGAGGGGGCGGACTATGAGGTGGTGGAGGAGGCCATCTACACCATGACAGGCGTGGCCTGGTACATCAACGATATGAAGAGACGCCACGAGCACGCCGTCCGCCTGCAGGTCGCTATACACACACACACACACACACACACACACACACACACACGTACTGTACACACTATATACACACACTGATATACAGATATACACTCACTCACTCACATACAGACATATACACTCATACACACTCTGTTCTGTTCTGGTTCCGGCCGGGTCCAGGAGGTGCAGTCTCTGCTACTCCACTGGAAGGGTCCGGACCTGACCACCTATGGGGAGCTGGTCCTGGAGGGAACCTTCAAGGTCCACCGGGCCAAGACCGAGCGAACGCTCTTCCTGTTCGACCGCATGCTGCTCATCACCAAGCGGCGCGGGGAACACTACGTCTACAAAGCCCACATCTCTGTGAGCGCCGGCATTACTGATGCTTTTCTTGTTTTTGCATCTTGTATTCCTGCACCTAATACACCACAGCAAAGTCCTTGTTCGTGAAAACTTACTTGGCAGTAACATTAATTCCGAGTCTGATCCTGAACACACTATAGCCCTGTTCTGACGGGATTAGTTCTATGATTACCGATCACCTCAGCGGTTTTAGTCCCGTCAGAACAGGACTAATAGGATGTCATTCTGAATGTGGGTCTGTTCCAGTGCTCCACTCTGATGCTGATCGAGAGCGCCAAAGACTCTCTGAGTTTCAGCGTCACGCACTACAAACACCTCAAACAGCCCCACACTGTGCAGGTGAGATCACCCCAGAATGTCAAGAAATAGATCATAATACGAGAGATAAGATGTACTTCAGTCATCTCACATGGAACTGTCAGTTCCTGTCCTGGATGAATAAAGTACATCTTATCTTATCTTTAATTCAAGAGGAAGTAAACCCTGAGATCTGTTTTTTTTCAGTTGAAAATGGTTCTGTTTGGGTCTCACAAAGTGTTGGTGAACATTTTAGTGTTATTTTATTTTTATTTTATTGTTATTTTTGACTAAAATGTATAAAGTTGTTAAACGGGGGAAATTCTCTGTAAAATACAAGTCTTTGAGCTAAAAACGCTTTTCCAGAGTGGTCATTATCGCCCCTGGCCCTTACTCCTGTGGGACCCAGTGTATTTTGTAAAAGCATTACAACTGTCACGACCGCTGAACGACCGCTGAACTCTGCGTGTTCTGGTTCCTTCCAGGCTCGGAACCTGGAGGAGAAGAAGCTGTGGTCGCACCACATCAAACGGATCATCCTGGAGAACCACCACGCCATCATCCCTCAGAAGGTAACCGCCAGCACCAGTATCACCAGGAGCACCAAACCAAGCTCATTGTCCCTTGTATCACTATCAACACAGTAGTTACCAGTATAACAAGTAAGAACACAGTATTCCCAGTCCAGTAGGAAGCTGTATGGATGGTGTTTCCTCTTCTTTGTTTGTTTCAGGCAAAGGAAGCCATCTTGGAGATGGACTCCATATGTGAGTGTTTTTTCATAACGTTCAACTAATAGATGACTTTTGGGACAAATGATATCAGCAGTAGCTTGGGTTTAGATGTGCTGAGGTCCGACTTTATGTTTTATATTTCTTCAATCTCTTTTTTTAAACGGTGCTGTGTAGTCAACACTTGCCTTGTCCGGAGAATGTCGTCGTCAATTTGATAAATAAAATCATTGTCTGACCCACAGATCCGTCGAAGTACCGCTACAGTCCCGACCGACTGAAGAAGGCTCTCTCCGTCCAATCAGAGGAGGTCCCGCCTGAGAGTCGTCAGGGGCGACGTCAGTCAGGTGGGTTTGATGGACAAGCTGCTCCACCCAATGAGATCACTACTATTCACATATGACCATATATAGACCTATATACATATTACTATATATACACAAACTATATTAATCATCTACACTGTACGTTTATATACAATAATGTTATGTAGGTCATATATAATGTGTGTTTATATAACTTTATAGATAATATATAAAATGTGTTTATGTAACTCCTCCATATATTATATTGACTCCCATTATAGATAATCTAACCTCATTGATGATATATTTTCGTTTTTCTTCAGAACCAACTAAACAACTCCTTGAGAGCACAAAAGGTGAGTTCACACTTGATTAGACCTTACATACCACTTCCTGGTCTAACTCTAGACCCTAGACCACCTCCTGGTCTAACCCTAGACCATAGACCACCTCCTGGTCTAACTCTAGACCCTAGACCACCTCCTTGTCTAACCCTAGACCGCCAGCAGACTATTGTCAACCAACAATCTAGTTTAAGTGATGTTAAGCACTTTGGGGAAACGTAGCTGTATATATGTATATGGATATGGATATACTGTGTCTATATGTATGCAGTATATGTATGTGATATTTAACCCTGTCTCCTCTGTTTTCCACAGCTGTCCTGAAGGTAAGACTCAATATTTACTCCACTACTGCATATACCATATCTTCTATATCCTACGTCTACATCTACTGTGTCTTATACATCTATTGTACGCATATCTACTGCATCGACTAAATGTACCATGTGTATATGTACTGTATCGACCATATTGTATCTACAGCTACTAAAAACCTATATAATCTATATAAGCGATGGATAGATGCTGGTAGATGGATGAATACAGATGGATGGATGGATGGATGGACTGACAGATAGATGGGTGGATGGATGGATTGTGTGTTAGTCATGCAGTCCACCTCTTGGTTCAGTAGAACCGTAATGAACAGAATACAACAACAGATGAAAGGTCCCTCCTCAATGATGAGAAGGTTGGTGGTCTGGTGCAGACCAGACTAGATGCGGAGGAGGATGAGGATGAGGAGGGGTGTGGTGTGATGTGTTCAGCATGCAGCCAGCGAGGGGGCCGTCCCAGGGGAGGTGGTCTCTAGGAGCAGCTCCCTGGGCTCCGGTCTGGGGGAGGATGAGGAGCAAGTTGGGAGAAAGGGTTCTGTGGAGCGGCTGAGCTGTGGTGACGACCCTGAGGAGGCGGGGCAGGATAGTGATGACCCTGATGATGACATGGTGCTCCTGGAGGACTATCAGGTAGCGGACTTCGCTAGCTCCATGCTAGCAGCCATCTCCTGCTGGCACTCTAGGGCCAGAGCTCTGCTTTCCCTGGGAGACGCCACGGTGAGGCATACTGCTGCCTCCTCCTCCTGCCTGCCTCCTCCTCACCAGGCTAACCTCCAGCCTCCAGTCTCCCCACACAGCAGCTTCATAACATACTCAAGACATGGTAACACCACAAGCAGCTAGCAGCTAACAGTGAGGAGCTAGTGGCTAGCGACTAGCAGCTAATAGCTAATAGCTAAGAGCTAGCGGCTAGCAGGTAAGAGCTAGCAGCTAATGGCTAGCGGTAGCAGCAAACTGCTTTGGATAAATGTGTCTGCTAAATAACAAATAGCTATCTCTCTATGGACTTAATGCAGGCATGGCTGTCGAATAACAGATTTATGTGTGATACGTGTGATTCTCCGAATTAACTGAGGATGTTATTGATGACACGGAAACTGACATCAAATGCTTTTTTTTGGGAAGCGTGTGAAGTGGGCCCACTCTGGAGAGATGGATTCATAGAGGAGCAAACTAACATCTGACCCAACAGCCTTGAAGGTCCGAGTGACGGTAGTGTTCTGTGTCTCCTGAAGGACGAGGAGGTCAGAAGCATCGTTGAGGAGGAGAACCTCCAGAGATGTGCTGTTGTGGAGGACACACCTGCAGAACAGGTTAGCGGAATTCAAACGAACTGACCTCTACTCCATATCCCACTACCACTAATGTTATGCTAACCTAGCTTGAACCAAACTATCCCTTAAAGGGGAAACGTCTAATATAAGAGAATCGCAGTCTGCAACATCAACTCCTTTTCCAAAACCTTTTCCGACTCAGACCAATGGTTCACAACACATGTATGAAGCAGTACTCTCTTGTGTTGGATAGCAGAGCGTTCAGATCTTCTTCTTGAGAGTTAGGTGGCCTCACACAGCCCTTTGATTTACTTCCCAGGCTTCTGAACAGCAGACATGTCAAGAGAAGTTCAAGCAAACAGATTCATGTTCAAACACATCCCCCAAGATCTCCCCTTCTCCTTGTGGGCCAAATAAGCAAGCAGCAGAACCGGCAGCAGCAGAACCGTCTACGGAGGTTGAGAACCCAGAGGAACCACCTTCTGCCACTCAGGACTCAGACTCCAAGACCCTGAGCAGTGAGGAGTCTTCTGAGGAGGAAGAGAACGAGGAAGCAGGGAAGGAGACCAAGGCCACCAGCATCCTCCCGTCCTCCGTCCTGAGTCGGGCCAGTGCCATCGCTCAGCATTTCACGGGCAGCACCAGGCGGCCCAGCCTGGCGTCCGACGACGCCTGCTCCCCCAGCTGTCTGTCACCACGGTTACCAAGCCGCACCGGCAGCCTCATCAGCCTGTGCGGCGAGTCTGGCGAAC
Organism: Laemonema laureysi; assembly: GCA_900303225.1. Taxonomy (NCBI): domain Eukaryota; kingdom Metazoa; phylum Chordata; class Actinopteri; order Gadiformes; family Moridae; genus Laemonema; species Laemonema laureysi. The sequence goes on along the minus strand of OMNS01030762.1, from coordinate 15,610 downwards.
GCCCGCTCCGACTGAAGAGCAGCCCGTGTTCGGACGCCCCCGAGGTGTTTCGGCCGGCCGATCCGAACATGTTGTCGCCGCCGTGTGACGGCGACAACGGTGGCATGATGGGAGGAGGTCCCCAGCGGAGGGACTCCACCCTATCCAAACACGACCAGCTGCTCATTGGGAAGATCAAGAGCTACTATGAGGTCGCCGAGAGCCAAGACCCAGCGTTCTGCCTCCGGCGGCGGGAAAGCCTGACCTCCATCCCCACGGGGCTGGTCCGCAGCTCTGTCAGCCGCTTTAACTGCATTCCCATGGAGACGCTATACCCTGGGGAAGGTGTCCGGGTGAAGCCCTCGCCTTCTGCTACTGCTGCTGACGCAGACCAAGCCCCTGGAGAACCAGATTCTGGAGACCAGGGGGGCACCATGGAGGCTGCTTCCTGTCAGCACGAGGGCTCTGCGGTTATAGTAGGCGGGAGTGTGGGTTACTCCAGTACTCTGGCCACATCTCCCGTGCTGCAGGACGAGGAGTTCAGGTCCTCGTCTGAAATGATCCAGATTTGGCAGGCGATGGAGCAGGACTTCAGCAGAACCAAGATGCAGAGGCGCGAGACCCCCGTCCAGGCAGCCAGAAGCTCCAGGGCGGCTGGTTCTGGTCTGACCAGTGGTCTCACACCAAACCACAAGTCTGACTCTGACAACGGAGGCACCGACCTCGGCACCATCACAGAGGAGACCTCCAGCCTCTCCAAACACAGAACCACCGGCCCTGCCGAGACTCTGAAGCTGTGGGGAGGGGAGGGTCCACTCCACAGACCCCCCAGGGTGTTGGAGCTCAGAGGGCGGGCCCAGGGCCAGTCCAGCAGGATGGAGAAGGACTCCCAGGAAGACCTGGACAGCGCTAAGAGCAAGGTCCTGAGTCTGGCACGCCAGTACAGCCAGCGTATCAAAACCTCCAAACCAGCGGTCCGCCTGCAGGGTCCGGACCCCCGCCTTGGCAAGAGAACTCTGTCGTGTGTGTTGGAGGAGAGCGAGAGCTCAGGTACACATAATATAGTCTTAAGTCTTACCAAGTATGTAAATCTTTATACATACTTTTACACTGAAACCCATGGTGATGATAGATTATAGTGTAGGTCTAGTGGTTACGGTGTTCCACTCCCAGCTGAAAGGTTCTTGGTTTGAATGCCATTGGCCGCAGCTTAGAAAGCCTGTAAGCATCCTAGAGTAAGATGCCCCCTATCCCCTACCTGCTCCTTAATGACATATATCTCAAATAATTCACTGTCGGTCGCTTTGGATACAAGTGTCTGCTAAATGATTTAATCGTAGTTAAGCATGCATTGTTGTGGAAACCTGAAAATCAAGCAGTTCATGCCCATTGGACCTTCTATTATGTGCACATAACATTAAACCTGAACTAGTAAATAGTAGTATATTTATGTTGTCGTGTTCTGCAGGTAAACCCAACCTGAGTCTCCCCCTGGCCTCGGGCCACCACCCCCGGACCACCACCCAGCTGAGCCCAGTAGAGTCTGGGGCTCCAGGTCCAGACCCTGTGACCAAGGCCCTCTCCAGGAGCCCCGTCAGTCCATCCACCGTCGAGGGGTTCTGCTGGCCGGACGTCCGTGAGCTGAGGTCCAAGTACGGCTCGTCGGATGGCCCCCAGACCCACCTGGCCCAGGTGAGCCGCAGCCTGTCGGTACCGGAGTGGATTTCGGACAGCGGGACCAAGAGACGCTCCAGCTACTCCTCATCGCCCCTCCTCCCGGCTGAAGGAGGAGCAGGAGGAGGGTGTTCTGGGGTTCCTCCATTAGGTCCTCAGCTAGAGGGGGCAGGCAGATCCAGACTGCACAGAACCAAATCCTTGGACCACCGGCTGAGCGGCCTCCAGCTCGGCCGGCTGGAGAAGCTTCCGGAGGAGGCCTCCAACGGTTTCCACGGTTACTACGTCTCGGCGGAGGCGACGCTGCCCGGTGACGGGAGTCGGAGGATCATCGTTGTGGAGAAACTGCCAGAGGAGCTGGCGGTGGAAACCAGAGAACCAGTAGAACCAGCCAGAGAGGAAGAGGACGGCGAGAACTTTGTCCAGATCCGCTCGCCCACCAGCAGAGAGAAGATCTCCATCATGGCCGTGATCGACCGCTGCAAGGCCTACCAGGAGACAGACGAGTGTAAACTCAGGGAGGAGGAGGCTGGCCTTGGTGGGGGGAGGGGCAGAGAGCCGGACAGGACCGCTGTGTCGTCGGCTGAGTCCGAGGTCCTGGACCCCGGCTCCAACCAACACAGCGTGGTGAAGAATCTCAGAGAAAAGTTCCAGAATTTGAGGTGAAAACAAAAAGAGCCGGAACTTGATCACTGAAATGGGGAAAATAATATAATATAATATATATTATATGACATAATAATAATGATAATAATAGCAATAGAATATCCTGGAATAGAAGCAGACCGCTGCTTGCAGGGTTAACTCTTCAGCGACAGACCACGGCCGTGTCGGGACAGGCGCTAGGTTCTGCATCCTCCAGTATGAAGCAACATTCATGCCATGTGTGCTTTGCTCCACTAAAACAACATGAGTCCAGCTCTTGTTTGTGTCGCGCTACAAAGGACGCCAAATTCATGCTCTGTGTGCTTTGGGCTTTAAACTATGAGCTCTTTGATGCCATAACTCTTAGGTGACACCATTGTTTAACTCTTTGACCACTTAACTTGTCGAATACTTAACTGTTCAACCACTTATCTCTTCAACTAACAACGCTTGTCCAGTAGGCTCATGTCATGTTTCTCCTTGTCTTGATTTTTATGTAGTCGTGGTCTTAAAAATAACCACAACTATGAAACTGTAAATTCTTGTATAGAGCCGTGTTACGAATCATTTGTGTATTTCCTGTCAACATGTACTTGTATAACACCAACATTTGACCTGTGGTCGAACTCTGTAGTTTGTAGAAAGCCTGGAGCTAGCTTTAACGCCAGATGTTACGCCAGATGTTGCTCCGATGTTGACGATGTAGATCCGCTCTGTGTTGCTTCTATCAACCACACGTCTACAGTTTCCATAGCAGTGCTACGCTAGGAGTTACCGACTTGATTTGGAAATCTAAATGTCAGATGTAGTTTGTACAGCTGTACATGAAATTAATTGTTATAGTATACATATTAGCTATATATACATATAATTATATACTGCACAGAATATATGTGTAACATATTACACATAATATATATTACTTAATATATGTGATATGATCTATACATACACATATTATATGGTATAATATCATCTCTCAGTCCTGTGTTGCTCTGGTCTAGTCTGGCTGTTTTATGAGCTTCAGAACCACTCAGATGGACGCTAGTGTTTGCTCAAAGGCACTTCAACGAGGCAGTAGGGGATATCGTCAAACCTGTGTGCGATTTTAACATAAAGTCTGCTCTGACTAACTGTATTTATGATAAAGCTGTTGTACATATAAAAGTATGTTTTATCTCCGTTCATCACTATGTATGTTGTATTTGTTGAAGTGCAGAATGTTTCTTGGGGCGGAGGGAACGGTCCACATTAAAACAGCTACTCACTGGTGTGGCTGTGCTTCTGAATGTCTGTCACATGCTTCTATCGCAGATTTCAACGTGGAGTTCACATTGTTTTCAATGTGAACCGAAGCTCAGTCGTAGCCTATAATGGAGAGCATGCATTTTCATAATGGCTGAGTTTGCAGTTACCCGGAGGAGACACGGGGTTTCTATCAGGCAGCCGATTGAGAGAGGATTCACTGCCACCTAGTGGACACACAGCGTTCCTGCGCCCAGATCTGCTCCAGTCAAACTGAACCAAGTGTAGTGGGAATTCATCGTGTCTATTCTTGACACTTTTTAAGATGGTGTGATTCATTAAACCTCTCTTAGAACCTGTAGGCATCCTTGAGCAAGACGCCCCTAACCCCTGTCTACTCCTTAATGACATGTATCTGAATTCACCATAAGTGTTTCACTGTGACTGCTTCATGGTTGCTGGTATCGTCAGTATCATTAAAAAGAGAGAAAATGGCAGCCGTACACACAGGAGTGCATGAAGAAGTTTATTACAAAGAATGTGGTGAGAGGAATGAGTGTCTGTAAATCAAATGCACCTGTCACTCAAGATGAACATCGTACGCTCAAAGCCATAAAAAAGATTCTGGCTAATGGTTACGTTAGCTAGTAAATATCAACGGTTTGGTTTGCGGTAACAGCATGTCTGGTTCCTCTACCGCTTGTCTGTCGCATGCATGTGAAGCACAATCAAGTAAAACACCAATTAACCAATCACCTAGTAGCAGCAAGAGTTCATTACGTCGTTACAGCAGCTGCCAATCAGGTGCCCCGTTCCGAGCAGGTGATAACATCAATACATTCTCATTGGTTGAAGACATCTAAACTTCACCATCTATGACTGCAAAACAAAACTAAGCCTCCCATTCAGCAAACTCAGGTCAACTGAAAGAAAAAAGTGCACGTTTGGTGAACTAGCCTCAGCTCCTTGTGCACGCCATGGCCACCGAGCGCTACGTACTGTTCTGTACAGTGAATCAGCCAACAGGTACAGCTAACACACACACACACACACACACGCACACGCGCAGCACTCAAACACTAACACACAAGGTACATACAAGAGAGGTCGAGGGTCATTCAACACACACCAGACCTCCGCACACGTCCTACCAACGCTTGTTCCTAGGGGCCACACGGATACGGAGTGCACCGGTGAAATGCTTCTGTCCGAAAGGTTGCTGGTTCAATTCCCCAGCTAGAATTTGATATGGAGGGGATGGGAATTATATTCCCCACTTTTGTGGACCCTATGAGCAGCACGCTAACTAAAAGCCGACCCCCTGACCCTCTTCCACTTCAAAGAATAGTTGATCCGTCGGAAACCAAGACACTGGTTCCATGCTTTGGCCCTTGGCCATGCTGTATTGTTGTGCTTCACAAATTACCATATCAACGTCAAGAATGGTTCAGTTACCAAAGCGATGAAAAGAAGCTTCCGTTACCATAGCAATGACAAGAAGCTTCCGTTACCATAATGATGACAAGAAGCCTCCAGTACCATAGCGACGATGAGAAGGTTCCACTACGCTAGCTAGCTAAAATGACGAAAAGGTTAAAGGGCTTGTTGGAGTGGTGCGCTAGCTCCGTCTGTAAGAGATTAAATACACCGTACAGGCGTATAGATATTAGAGGTCAAGCCCAGATCCTCCAGACAAAACACAAACCAAGACATTCAAATAAAACAGCCCGTGTCAGGCACGCTACAGACACATTTTTAGGAATCGGAGATAGCTAGATGGACTTTTTTGTGAAGATTTTTTCATTCAGAATCATCAGCATCAGAGGAATCCGGGTGAGTATTTCTTTCATTTGTTTAAAGCTGCATTCTTTTTTCATGGTTTTTACAACTGGAACTGGCCTCTGCATCATCACAGTCAAACCACTGGAGGGCGCTGTAGCATTCAGACACTCAGTGCTACCAAACATTGAATCCAGGCAAACAAGAAACACACTTCCTTTGAATACGCGACCTATATCTCCCAGCCTCCTTAAATACAGAGCGATGACAGATTATCAAAGCACAAATAAATATAATCCATACATTTTGATACAGGGTCCACTGACTGTACTGTAGTGCAAGCGACTAATAATCATAACATTTTCTCTATAGCTTTGTTTATATTTGTGTAGGCAGGTGCAATGTGGGAGCAATTACTACTGGTGGTTGTTGCTTAAATAGTTTCTGTAAAGGATACAAAGTACAGATGGACGTAGAGAGAGAGAGAGAGACGGAGGGGTGGGCTACTGTTGTGTTCTGTTCGCACCACAGACGATGTTTACAGACATGTTTTGTCAAAGGTCTAGATGAGATGTCCTCCACGCCATTGGTACTAAAAGGCTGTCCGTCGTCGGCCAGTGGGCGGGACATAGCTGCTTGCTATGAACACACAGATCCCCCGTCCAGAGGCGCTACGGTGGCCCACTCAGGACGGCCCCCCGCCACTCGCCCCGCGGGACGACCGCTTGGTGCTTTCGTTGGCGTTGGACGAGGAGGGGGCTCCACGGGTCCGGTCGGCCAGGGGGCGGCTGGTCGGCTTCTTGTCCCGCACCGAGGGCCTCGTCTGGCTGGTCGGCGTAGGCCCCAGGGCCCCTGCCTGGAGGCCCGAGGGCTCCACGATGGTGTTGATGACTACGGCAACACAGAGAGGACAATAAACTAAGGTACTACAGTAACAGAGAAGGGATACTAAACTAAGTACTACTATTATACTAAAGGTGGGATATTAAACTAAGTAGGAACAGAATAGAAAACCAAATGTCTCTAGAAGGACATTTACCCTCAAGTTGTCTCTGAACTCTCCTGAGTTCCTGCAGAATTGAGGTGATTTCCTGTGAAAGGAAGCACACGTCAGTAAAAAGCTCTTTCTATTCAAGGTAATCCAGTTCCCTGATGGTAATTCAGGATAATGTGGGACAGCTCCAACCTTATTGGACGTTTTCAGAATTGGGATTTCATTTTCAGCATTGATTTTAGCCTCAATCTCCTCCCAGATCTCTGCCTTGTTGTGGAAAAGAACCCTAGGAAGAATTGAAGAAAGGGCCAGGGTTAGGGTTAGAGGTCAGGGTTTCTACAGTTTGAAGACACCACCTTCAGCACCTTCAGCACTGATGTAATGTTGGAAATTCTGTCACTGATAGTGTTGATGTTATGTAATGTGATGCTATGCTACAGTCATGTGAACGATACAGCTGAATCATGACTAGTAGACCTACTGCTAAAGCTTGCCTGCTAGTTAAATTTGTGGTGTCTGGTGCGAGTTTCCTTACTTCATTTTCTCAGCAAGTTGTTCAGTGTTTTCCCGGATGGCTTGTGAGAGCTGGGACACAGGGTTCAACATCAGGTTGTCCAGGATCACCTAGAGCCATCCAGCAGAATAGAACAGCATTAACAGCATCATTTAGCATGTCATCAGCATAATGCAGCAACCTCTTCCCAGCACACTAAAACTGACTGCAGTGTTTCCCATGGCTACAGACGGCCTTTTGCACTCATCTGTCTACAGACAGTGAGGTCTAACCCTAATTGTCAAAGTGAGGAGTAAATAAAGGGGACTAGCCAGTGACCTCTTGGCGGTTCCAGGGACGGCGCTGCTTAGAACCGGGCTCCGCCTCATTCATGTTTGCGTCCAGGTCCAAGACAGCGGTACAACCTGGCGGAACCTTCTGGTAGTTTAAACTAGCCTCAGGGAGATGTTGGACCAGCTGGAAAGAGAACAGAGTCAGAATGGGGCCTGCATGGTGGTGGAAACCCCCCAACCATGACCAGTAGGTCTGCGGTTCTCTAAACCAGTTGGTCAGTGGTTCTATAAACCAGTAAGTCAGTGGCTCTCTGAACCAGTAGGTCAATGGTTCTCTAAACCAGTAGGTCAGTGGTTCTCTAAACCAGTTGCTCAGTGGTTCTATAAACCAATAGGTTAGTGGTTCTCTAAACCAGTAGGTCATTGGTTCTATAAACCAGTAGGTCTGTGGTTCTCTAAACAAATAGGTCATTAGCTCTATGAACCAGTAGGTTAGTGGTTCTCTAAACCAGTAGGTCAGTGGTTATATAAACCAGTAGGTTAGTGTTTCTACTGTAACCAGTAGTTAATTGGTTCTACTGTAACCAGTAGGTCAGTGGTTCTCTAAACCAGTAGGTTAGTGGCTCTACTGTAACCAGTAGGTCTGTGGTTCTCTAAACCAGTCGGTCATTGGTTCTGTAAACCAGTAGGTTAGTGGTTCTATAACCTAGTAGGTCATTGGTTCTATAAATCAGTAGGTTAGGGGTTCTATAAACTAGTTGATCAGTGGTTCTATAAACCAGTTGGTCAGTGGTTTTACTGTAACCAGTAGGTCAGTGGTTCTATTAACCAGAAGGTTAGTGGCTCTATAAATCAGTAGGTCGGTGGTTATATGAACCAGTAGGTCAGTGGTTCTCTAAACCAGTAGGTCAATGGTTCTACTGTAACCAGTAGATCAGTGGTTCTCTAAACCAGTAGGTGAGTGGTACTAGTGGACCAGAGGGTTAGTGGTTCTATGGAACGTAAGTACGTTGTTGGTTCTATGGACCAGTATCAGTACTGGTAGGAGCCGTGCTGTGTGAATGCATGCATCCAAGTCAACATGCGTTTGCGATGGTGGAAAACAATATATGCAGTGAGTTTTAGTATTGCTGGGACAAGGTGTGAATAAGGAGAGTGCAGAGTGGTGGCCAACAGTAACCGCCCAGACCCATGAACCTTCCGTTCATGTGCAGTTTCAACTGTTGTGAAGTAACGTTAGTGCCCTGGAGCAATCCAAGCAGGGTGGAGAAGTGTTAGGATTGGTGGGTAGAGGGTGGGGGTGGAGGAGGGGAACCAATCGGAAGACAGGGGAGACTAATGAGTCATAGATAGACACCTGAGATGGTCGAACCCCTGGAGAGTATGGATGTAGCCTCTGTTCGGAGAGCGGAGAGATGTTGATGAGAATCCAATGGTCAGCTAGAGACCACGATGTTATTCAGAAACCACACAAAGTTCACTTCCTGATTATGAAATGGTTTCGGGAACGGTAGGAAATGGTTTAAGTGATAAGAATCAAAGTTGTGTTTGTGTCTAGTAAAGAAAGAAATATTTTTTTATTTCTCCCCTTACGTAGTACTGAGTACCACAATGCCTCAAACAGTACCTAATAACTCAAGCAGTATTTGTTTCCACAACCAGTACTTGATACCATACTACCTCAAACATTACTTTCTACCACAATACCTCAACCAGTACTTAAAACCACAGTAGCTCAAACAGTACTGAAAATAGTCTACCACACACAGTATAGAATACTATTATATTCGGTAATGAATACCACACCACCTCACACTACTGAATACCATTCTGCCTTGTCATTTACCCAGCACTGGTCACACCCTGGCGACATCACCAAATACAACAGCAGCTCTGTCAGTAACGTCTCATTTCAGTTGGTACATTTACAAGGAAACCCAGGGTGGGTTCCTGGGTGTCCTGTATGTGCTGAAGGAGGTGGTGGTGATAGGTGGGTGGGGGGTGTTGTCCCGGCGACCCACCTCTTCCCTGGCGGAGATGGGGGAAGCGGGGGTGTTGGGCTGGGAGCTGGGGGAGATGGGGGTCCCAGCAGTGGCGGCCGGAGGGTCCCCGTCTCCGGCCACGTCATGGATCTCCCTCGCCAGGATGGCCAGGTCTTTGGCCAGGTCATGGCTGAGCCTGAGGAACCGGACACACACAGATTACTGGTTTTACTATTTACTATGTAGTCACGTCATTAAGGAGCAGGTAGGGGTCAGGGGTCATCTTGCTCAAGGCTCCCTACAGGCAATGGGGACATTGGGGTTTGAACCCAGAACCTTTCAGAGGCACCCTAACCAATATAGACTATCCTGCCCACTAGACTGTTGCTATGGTCCATAACAACTCAGGGTTGTCCTTACTAGTCTAATATTGTGATGGTAACCCTGGAAACGGCATGACAGAGTTTGAGAACCCCTGGTAATGACAGGCAGAGCCAGGTCTTACTTGGCTATCTCAGCGCTGTGCGTAGTCCAGTTCTGGTAGGGATCCACGTCATTCTGGGGGTCGTCATCCTCGGTTTCCACGGAGATGGACTTGGGGCGGGAGGGGGCGGTCCGTCCGCGGTGAGGCTGTGAGGGGACCGAGGGCTGGGAGGATCGTCTGGGTTTAGAGGTGCCAGGGCTGGTCTCATACTCCTCCTCCGAGGACGAAGAGTAGTCCGAACCTTTCTGCCTCCGGCGAGAGGCTGATGAAAATAATATTATTAGTTATTCTAAATGATTACCGAATCTCAGGATTTTCACAACCTCAAATGTCAGTGGATAGCAATGAGAATGATTCAGACTTGAATTCAAAATTCTGATCTTGTATGTGTGTATTCTCAATAGAATATAGAATCCAATGTAATATTTTTCACAAACGTTTTGACTTGAGTTGAGATGGGTGAGATGGGTAAGCCAGTACTAACCAGTTCCAGAGTATTTAGTTCCATTGGACCGGGTTCTGCTAGCAGTCTGCTTCGCTGCAGCTCCAGAGCCTTTGGTAGCAGCTTGCCTTGCGTCCCCCACTGACGCCTTCCTGGTTGGGCCCCCAGGTTCCGTTGCCCGACCAGAGTAGCTGGTCCGCCCAGCGGGGGGCGCCTCATTGTCGCTGGGCGTCGTGAAGGATCCGGTTCTCTTCCGGGGCATGGCCAGGATGTCCAGCCGAGAGAGCTTCTTCTCAGAGGAGCCTTTAGATGGCGCCCCGATGTGGTCCGAGTTCTGGGACCCTCGGTCAGTCTCAGCACCTTCGTTATCCGAGGTGTCGCCAAGACGAGCGCGACGAAGCATGGAGGCGCGGGTTGGCCGAGGTGCCGACAGGCTGTTGGAGCGGGTCAGGACCTGCTGGGCTGCCGTCTTCGACGTCTTCCCGTTGTCTTCTTTCTGCAGAGGGTTGATGACTTTCTTAGTCCGACTGGATGGACGAGAACCAGTTTCGTGGTCAGAGGAGATGTTGTCAGCCCAGTTTTGACCAGGCTGGCCTTCAGAGAGGTCCAGGGACCCCCGGTTCCCGGCACTGCGGCGCATGTGAAAGCGCTTTGCAGCCTCAGCCTTCCCAGATGCATCCGACCCCACCTGGCTCCGACGTTTCTCCGACAGCCGCTCGCGGGCGGAAAGCTGGCGTCCCTTCTCCTGGATGGACGGACTGGACGAGGACTTTTCCTTCTGAAGGCTGCTGACAAGTGAGCGCTTCTTGGAGACAGATGTGACGGGCGTGTTCTTGTTGCTCACCTGGCTGACCGTGCTTGCTGTGTCCACATCCGATTCCCCAGACAGTGAGTCTCCCATGTGGCTGGACGAGCCTCCTTTCTTGGAGCTGCGACCAGAACCAGAGGAATGGAACTGAGTTCCTTCAGACTCCTTGAGGAAGACTTCTTGGACAGCCTCCTTTCTCTGCTCCAGGTCTCTGATAGACGGGTGGCTGGAGATGTGCGGGAGCTTTTTCTTTTGGACAGAATCACTGGGACGGTCTTTGGTGAAGCTCTCTTGCCTGACGAAGGAGCTGTCTTTCGTGGGGACAGAATCCTTGTCCTGCAATTGGAGGTTGGGGGCCGAGCTATTGGGCTTGACACTTGTCCTACGCGGTTCGTGGCCACTCAGGTGTCGAATCAGAACAGTGGTGGGCGGAGTCTTGGATGGGGTCTCTTTTATGCTCTGGGGTGGGTCAGCTTTTCCTGGGCTGTCAGAGCCAATGTAGAAACAGGTAGATTTGGTAGATGGGGATGGAGAAACCCTCTCGGCAGGTCTGACCTGAGGGCCAGGAGCTCTGGAAGAGGCCTTCATCGTAGTCCTGGCCTGGGTCCTGTGAGCTCGCTCCTGCATGGGTCCATCATCGGAGCGGCTGGTGTCACTCAGGCTGTCTGGGTCGACATCATCTTGGATGCTGAGCAACTGGCCAGACTCTGGAGGGCATGGGGTGCTGGATTGTCTGTCAAGGGTTTCTGGTCCAGGGTACGAGTCCTGCTGGATCAGGATGCTGGGGGTGCTGCTCTCGGCTTTCTCCCCAGGAGGAACCTGGGGTAGCAGCCTCTTGGTGCGGGAAACCTGGCTGGACTCTGACTCTGACTGGCTCATCATCGACCGGCTTGATAGGAAGCGAGAATCTGAGGAAAACAGCAACGAGGCATTACAAACGAGCTATGCTTCCTTACATATTGTTGTAGTTAACACCTTAAGGCTTAGTGTGTATTTCCATGAATGTATCAGGGCCATTCAGAAAGACTTTGTTACTCAACTAAAGCCAACAACAAGAGCTCACAAACTCACCATCCAGAGATTCCCCTACAGAGGGAGGAGAAGCCCCCTCGGCGTAGCTGTCTGCCAGACTTGCCCAGCGAGAGACCCATTTTGGGCCGTCCAGCCCCGCTGTGTTAGCAGGAGGAACCTGCAACACAACATGTAATCAAAATCATCGGAAGAGGATGGAGATGAACAGCACTTAAAACATCCGAATAGAAGATCAACTAGATGAGGGTCAGGAGAAACGTAGGGTGTACATCAAGTGGAATACATGCAGTGGATTGGGACATGCAGTGGTGTTCTTCCAAACATTCATACACATTCGTATCTTCCTGGGTTCATGTTTACCTGCACCGGGCCAGTTGTGGCGCCACTGATAGTGGCCGGGTTAAAGCCATGCATTGGATCCACAGCACTACCATCGCTCTCAAGGCTAGTGTGCTCATCCTTCCCCTCATTAATGACAGGCCTATAAACAGAGGAGTTTACACCACTATACTCTGGAGAATCCAGGACACCAAACACCTGTCAGGGGTCAGAGGTCAGAGCATGCGGGAAGCAGCACAGGGGGGAGACAGGAAACAGGAAGTAGAGATGGAGGTCAAGAGGTGTGTCGTGCATCTGGAATACAATTCAAAGTCAGAAACACATCTTGCATGTTTAGGTCATATTATGGTACTTTGTAGTGTTTCATTCTTGAACATAGGGCATATGTTTGAATCCTCTGTGTGTAAAATATTCAAACATGTATCATATTGTATACCCTGTAACACAGGTATGGTCCAATGTAACGATATAAAGCACTTTTTTAAGTTCCAGACCCAGCCCCTGTGGACCGACCTGGTCTATCATGTTGCGGGCCTCTTCCACCTCTGTGTCACGGCACTCGGTCTCGATGGTGTAGGTCCCTGCGTCGCTCAGGCTGTCATCCTCCTCGTTTCTGCCCACCCTCTGGGTCCGGGGGTCTAGTCCACGCACTAGACCAGGGGGGAGCATGGTGGTCTGGGCGGGGCTGGGCTGGCGGGCTGGAGAGGCCAGCTGGCCGTGAGGACTGGCTGGGGTACGCCGCGGAGGAGTGGGGGTCCGAGTGTTTGAAACGGTGGCAGGCTGAGAAGGCGAGGAGGGGTACGAGGCAGAGGTGGGAGTCTTGGGGCGTTCTTGGGGGGAGGGAAGGTGGGTGCAGGCAGGTGAAACCATGACGGGTGGAGCCGACATGGGCGGAGGACCTGCCTTGTCCCTGGTCGGAGATGGTGGACCACCAGAATCCTTGAGGAACTCTGCGGCGAACTCCTGCACCAGCTTGGACTTCTTCCCCACACTGCCAAAGGGTCTGGTGGAGGAGGCCCGTGAGGTGGAAGAGGAGGACAGTGTCTCCCCTTCCGTCTTCTCCCTCTTCAGAGAGCTGGACCTCTGGGGGGTCCCATGGCCCTGGTGGCCCTGGGTCTTCAGGGGAACGGTCACCTGCTGGGTGGGGGGGACGTGGCCGTGCACAGAGGCCGGCCGTTCACTGCCTTTCCGTCGCTCCATCTTGGCCTTGAGGGCGGAGTAGGAGTCCGCCTGGGCCGGGGTGTGGGTGAAGGACTGGGATCGCTTTTTACGCGGGTTGTCGTCGAAGAACTCGATGATGAAGGCCTGCTGGCTGAGATGCTCTGGAGGCCCTTGTGTAGAAGTCTGGCTTGGGGAGCCCTGGCTGGGGGAACCCTGTTTGGGGGAACCCTGTTTAGGGGACACCTGTTTGGGGGACACCTGGTTGGGGGGCACCTGGTTGGGGGTCTGATTGGAGGGAGAGTGGCTCTGCGGGGGACTCTGGGACAGTGAGTCAGGAGAGGATGGGGAGACAACAGCAGGAGGGTGGACCACCTGCTGGGAGCAGACGGACTGACCCGATTGGACGGTCTGCTGTGACACCTCGGACTGGTCGGTCTGGACAGAGTGGTGGGATTTGCTCCGTCTCCCTCCCAGAACCGGGTCCTCAGAGTCGCTCTGGGTTCCGTCCTCGTGATGGTGACCTGGAACATGGAACAAAAACCCTTTAAAACCCAAACCGCTCCCTCTCTGGTGAAACTGGTTATGGCAATAGCTGTGTTTAATTGGTTAACATGACATCAGCCAGACTCTGTGGATGACAGTTTTTTGCTTTGACTTCTATCTGGTTGATGAACCTTTCAGTTGTTTACTATTGAAGGACTTACAATGATTGATTAATGCCTCAAACACTGTAACCATGACACTATTCTGTATTGACTCCTGTATCAAATGTTGGCCTCTGACCTTTGAGGGTCTTTATGTTGACAGCCAGGTCGCTCTTGGTGCTGTAGACGTCCTCGCAGGTGGGCCGCTTCTTCATCATCATGCTGACGTCACTGTGGACCAGCCAATCGGCCACCTTGCTCTCCGCTGACATCACGTCCACCGGAGCGCCCACCGGCGGTTTCACATGCAGCGACTGCTGCTTACGTTGGCGTGAGGTGAACTTGGTCACATGGTCCTTGATCTTTATCTTCCCTGGTGTGAAGTCGTCAAACTCGATGGTGAACGAGGCGTGGCTTTGGACCACGGGAGGGGTCGGGGTGGGTGGAGAGGGCGGAGCCTGGGCCTGGGCCAGGTGCGTGGCAGGGGGCGTGTCTGTGTCCTTGGTGGGTACTTCGTGGAGTTCTGCCTCCGGGGTCTTGGGGTGCTGATGGAAGTCCTTGGTTGGGATCTCGAAGTAGCTGGCCTCGCGGTGGTAGGGGAACCCGGCCTGGTTCTCCCTATATTCACACAGCTCCGAGTTCTGAGCCTCTGAACACAGCCAGCACACCAACACCATGTTCACACTCACTTCACAAACTTCAACTTTTTAACTTTGAGGGAAGTTCAGCTATTTTCTAATATAGCATAAGATCACTTTGTACAGCATCAACCTCAACTTTCTACTGAAAAATGGTCCGGGATTTGCGTTCTCCATTGGTCTGCTTTGATTTTTCACAACATGCATATGAAGCAGTATTCTGGTATATTAGGAAACAGCCGAGCATGAACGTTCCCTTCTAATCACTAAACACCACCAAAGTGTTTTTAAAGGGTTGTTCTTCATGTTCCAAAGTGACTATAACGGTAGAACAGAAGAATATGACGTATTAATTGGCCTTGTTCACCTGGCAGCCATTTTGGTTCTAAACATGAGCTGGAAGCAGCTCGTGTTTAGAATCAAGATGGAACCAAGATGGCCGCCAGGTGAATAAGGCCCAAAGTGTTTGCCAGAGAGCAGATGATACGGACCTGGGTGGAGACCCTCGCTGCACACATCCTCCTCCCCCCACCAAGATGGCTGCCCATACAGGGGGGTCGGCCGGGGGCCCGGGGCCTCTGTCACTCACACACACACACAGATAGATGTGTTTTTATACACATACACATGTGCACGGATACACACACTTCTATTAATACACATATATTTATACACATGTACACAGATATTCTCTCTCTCTCTCTCTCTCACTCTCTCTCTCTCTCTCTCTTTCATGTCTCTCTCTATACTTGTCTCTCTCTCTATACCTGTCTCACCTCTACCTGTCTCACTTCTACCTGTTTCACCTCTACCTGTTTCACCTCACCTGTCTCACCTCTACCCATCTCATCACTGCCCGTTTCATGCCTACCCGTCTCACCTCCACCTGTCTCTCTCTCCCCCCAGGCCTGTGGTAAGAGCTCCATGGTGCTCCACAGCTACGGGATGCTGCTCCCCTGCGGTGTGGACAAGTTCCAC
>OMNS01030761.1:0-15361 GCA_900303225.1 Laemonema laureysi | reverse complement strand
CTCCGTCTCGGAGGAGATGGAGGCAATCAAACCGGATCAAACCGGAACCCGCCGCACGCGACGCGCTAAAGCAAAGAGGAGCGGGCCCCCCAGCTCAGAGGAGGAGGTAGCTACCTTTGGACACGGCTGGGTTGCTGGGGTTGGCGATGAAACAGGCCAGGCAGGCGTGCAGCGAGCAGCGGAAGCCTCGGCTCACCGGCACCGCGGGGGCGTGGCCGGCGATGCAGTCGCCGTGGTAAAACTTCCCGCACACGGGAATCATGCAGCGCCTCACCTCCTCGCCGCGCTTCTTGCACACAAAGCAGGTGTGGAGCCCTACAAGAAAAAGGTTTGATTTCCTTATTGTTCAAGCAGAGGCAGTTGGTGGCTGTATTCTGTCAATACTTCGATACCTTTTGGCTTTTGTGCCGAAGGTAATGTACTGTAATTGCTCCTTTGGCCTATCGGTACAATTGCTATTGTAAAATACTATAAATATACATATTTAATATATAATATAATAATATATTATATATATAATATATAGAAATATAGTTGGCCATTCACATAAATATATATATATAATATAATAATATATATAATATATAGAAATATGTGAATGGCCAACTCCAATACAATCCAGACATTTTGTTCATCATTATTATGTTTCTCCAGTTTAAAAAAACCAAAAAACTATGAAACAACATAACGTTCGTCGTTCTAAGCCAAATACATGAGCTTTGTTCCCCTGCCTTGTCTCCTAATTAGCCAAGCTGCCGCCTCCTAGCATAGCGCCGTACCTGACTTGCACTCTGGGCAGACGAACTTCCCTTTGGGGGCCTGCGCCAGAGAGATGCACGGCAGGTGGAAGGCCCCGCAGCACTGGCCCTCGCAGAGCAGCAGCTCTCCGGACTTCTCACACACCTGGAACACAACCACGGGGTTCACAGGTGTCATCATCATCACCACGCTGTGTGTGATCAGCGCACGTGGGTCTAGCTCCACGCGGTCTGAGGCGGGCCCCCCCCGACGCGGGCCCCCGGCGGAGGCTCGAATCCCTGGACAGGGCAAGGCGCCGACATGCATTAACCACAAGCTCAATGGGTAGAGCATAGCATCGCTACCGTTTCATGTTTAGTGCTGCACCGGCAGTTTACCTTCAGTGTTTGATTACTCGGAAATGTCCTCTGTAACTTGAGCAAAGACAATGACACTGGCAAATGTTATGAAGGGCTTCCACTGAGTCTTCAATAGGATGCAAGCCATCCACGCCTTTTAGAGGACGATTGTCTGGGTTGGCATTTGTATTGCTGAGAAGGTGCGTCTTAATGCAGATCACCAGAGACTCACCTGACATATGTTCTCCTTCATGGAGGCTGGACCTCCTCTGTCTCCTATGAGCTTCCTGGTGGGGAACAGCTCGTCATCACACAGCAAAGAGTCTTCCTTCATCGAGGGAATGCTGACATCCAGGCAGGACTCCTCAACCTGAACACACTGCCATGTGGCAAATGGACATTTAGGATGCATTTAGGATCCATACATCCATACACTTGGATCATTTAGGACAGGAGATGGGCATGAAACTTTTGGTTGCAGTTAGTTAGTTATCATCGTATTACCCAACAAAGCAATTCAGTTGTTTAGTGTCATGGACATGCTAACATACACCTAATGCAATTCCATTAAAGCTACACTAGTCTAGTCTAATTCAGCGTCCGAACAGTATCTAATTTCTAATCATTAGCACATTAGAAGAAGCAACGCTAACAAACATAAAACAAGAAGCACCATTACCAAAACTTCAACACAAACAAAATGGCTGACCTCTAAGCCTACGCTGTCCTTCCCCCCATCGTCTTCTTCATCATCATCATCATCATCATCATCATCATCATCATCATCATGTGGCCGGGTGCCGTCTGCCTGGGGAATGGGGAGAGCGCAGTCCGACGCCTGCTCGGGGGTTGGAGACAACGGGGTAGGAACAGGGGGTGGACCGGAGACGGTGGGAGTGGAGGGAGACGGAGCAGTGGTGGCCTTGGCGGTCACTGGTGAGGCGTCACTCTTGACGTCGCTGGACATCACTGACTGTTGGTCGTCGGACTCAGACGACGGGCCTCCGCAATCTAGGAGCAACAAACACCACTGCATTAGGAGCAGTTGGCTCACTTGTCGGAAAGTGATGGGAAGCTAAAAGGCAATCCATATTTTTGGAGGAATTGTTAACTAATTAAATACTTATGCTTTTACAACAACAGCAACAAAAAAATATATATATATATACACACTATCTAATAGATGGTATGTGTGGCATTATCAGGGGAAAGAAATATCCTTACATTTCTGGAAAATTCTACATCAGCACCAGGGTACATGCATATGTTTATGAAATAATATGTTGCCGATGGTGTCTGACCTCAAAATAAATAATGTTCATATGTTTCATTTACCAGAAGGAGCAGGATGATTTGGTGGGATATGCCTCAAAGACCTGACCTGTAATGAAATACACCGATACACAACACATGGCTCAATCTCAGATTCAGCTGTACCTTCTCAAACAAACAACCTTTTTAAGTGTGTGTGTGTGTACAAAGTTCAGAATGTAAATGCTTTGCAATATTTTTGCTGTGCCCGTTCACTGAACCAGTTGATTTCAAAGATCAGCTTGTGTGTTGGTGGCGCTAATTAACACAATACAGTTGTTTGACTCAAACTGCTAAAAAAGGAGTCAATTCCCACCACCACCACCTAGATTAAGGAGTTTTCTACCTTCTTCTTGGGGCCGACTGAAGCCTCAGCTTCCAAGCAGTATTGTAAAATTCTCTGAGTGGGCTTCCTCTTCCTCTTGCTCTTCAACAATGAAACACTGCCTATAAACAGAACAGGACAGAGTGGATCGCACAACTGAATCTATTTTCTTCGGACTAGTCAAACACACCATCCCTTTGAGCTGTTAAAGGGAACTTTTTGATTTAAGAACAGAATTAGCCAATGTATTTGAAAGCATACGTATGCGTACGTTTAAATACAGTGACCTTGGCAAGATGCATATAACTCACCATCATCTTTGACGGCGCTGTCCGTTGACTGCAACGTTTCGGCTTCAGGAGGAGGGGTTAGTGTATCAATGGAAAGTACTGATGCTTCTTGAGAAGGTGAGTTTTCAGTTTGGGGAACTTCTAGTTCTGAGGGTGTTGGCAGACTTTCCTCAGGGGGCGGAGTCTGGATTTCCGGAAGTATGGTTTGAGATGTAGAGCCACTACCGCTATTGTCCAATGGCGGTGGTCCCTCAGATTGGGTACTGATGTGCGGAGGGCTCTGGAAAAAACCAAAAACGTATGTCCTTATGTGTAAGACGATGACGAGACCTTTACATTTCTTTGTGAGGAAGGCTCCATGTTCAATGACTTGCTTTTGCACTTAAACAATCGTGCAGTTAGGTAGGCAGTTGTATTAAATAAGCAGTTACTGGTGGCTCTCTTAGATTCATACAGCAGAGCAACGGATTACCTTTCCCACTGGCTGGAGAGGCTTTTTGGTCTTCTTCCTTGTAGAGAAAATCTGATCATAATCTTCGTTCCATTCGATGAGCCTTTTGCTTGGTTTTCTGATTCGTTTTTGAACTGAGGAAGACAAGCAGGAGTCAAGTCAAATGTAATCGTTGTGGCCAGTAGTACCTACTGCATACTTATTGAACATTTTCAGATGTTACATTTGATTTTACATTTTTAAAGGCCATCATTTGAAACTAAACTTGCAACAGCATGATCAATGAATATTAGCCTCCAAGGGACTTCGGCCAAGGTATTACTCAAGCTAAAATTTTAAATTTAGCATTAATATGGGATATATTTGTTCTTAAATCCAGGGCAAATGATTTTTGGTTTAACTGAAGCTGCAGAGGTTAAAACCTAATACAAACATCAGCCATCTCCAGAAATCTTAGTTCAGTTATTTAGGTTCAATTAAGGCCTTGGCATAAATGACACATTTTGAATTCCCTGACCCCGTAAGTCCTTACCCATGGAAGTCTCCTGGCCTCTCCCACTGCTGTCCCATGAGTTATTGTTTAGCGGTGCACTGTCTGCATGGAGATCATTAGGGGTCTGCAAACTAGTCTTTGGTTGAGAGGATAGCGCAGCGTCCAAGACTCTCTCTTCCAAAGGCACAGTGGTCTGACTATTCCCCTCCTTTACTGCTCTACACACCTCTTTCCCAACAAAGCAACGCTTCCCTTCTTCTGTCTGGACCAGTCCATGCCCGGTATGAGAGTCATCACTGAGTGAGGGCTGCTGTCCAGGGAACCCAGGACCTGAGCTTGCTGGACTACAAGGCACCTGAGCTTTCTTTCTCCTCCTAGAGTTGACACTTCTCTTTCTGCTCCTGGGGCCTTTAGAGGGCTGGCTTGGTCTTCCCCCATTTTGCATGCCTTCCTTCTGCAGAGTTTTAGTTTCATCTGTGACAGGATCACCTCTGCAGGCACTAGTTGGTCCTTGATGTGATTCTTCTCCCGACGTACTGGGCATCACCAAAGGCTCCTGCTTGACATGGGAACTTGGTGGCCCAATATTGAGCTCCAGGGGGGTGCCATCTCGGTCCCTTGTATCGTGCAAATCTTTTAGCAGCATGAGAAAAGTACTGAATTTATAGTTTGTGTCAGGTTTAAAGGAAACAGGTTTACCATCACTCTCATTGGTCACTGACTGTAAAGAGACCTCCTTTATGTTTTTTAATTGATTCAGAAAGGAAAAGGATGATCTAGTTGAAGAAGATGAGGAGGATGCGTCAGAAGAACAGTTTTCCTTCTTTGTTTTTAGTTTCGAGGTCAGTGGTATGAAGTCCATGGGTGGAGTGGGCGATATAGGCAAGTCTTCCTCCTCACTCTTAACCTCAGCTTGTACGTCTTTTGCATCTGATAAACTCTTGCAGGACGACAAAGTGCTGCAGTTGGAGGAAGGCCCATTCTGATTGTTCACCTTAATGGATTTCAGTTTTGTGCAGAAGCCTTTCTTTGCCTCCACTGTGGATGAGGAAGTATCTGCACTTTTCCTTTCATGTCCATCTGTTTTTTTAGACTGCTTTGAAGTCTTCTTCCAATCAAGCTCCTTGACGCTTGAAGCTTTTTCACGCTTTATTCGTTCCGTTTCCTGCAACGCTTTCAGAGCTCTTGTCATTAGGCGGTTGCTAGCTGGTAGGTGTGCGGGTTGCTCATCAATAGTGTCCTGTGATTCACTTAGACTCTTGTTGGATTCATCTTGAAGTGACAGTGGTTCTTCTAAAGGTTTGCTTGCATCCTTCAGACATGGATCTAATGCAGCTGCAGATACTTGTACAGCTTTCGCAGACGATTCCCCTTGCTGATGAGTAGGGTGGGATGTCATACCATTGAGTACATGAGTGGCATTCAAGTTTTTAAGTTCTACGATGTTTAACTGGTCAGTGGGTTTGTCTATTGGGTTATTTTTGGTATTGATAATCGACATCCAATTTACTTCTGGGCCTTTTAATTGATTAGTCTTACTGGTTAATTGCAAACTGCTCTCTTGAGACCATCGCATTTTGTGAAAAGGCTTGACAGTCACACCAATAGCAGACAAATTAGTAACTGATATGCTTTTGGATTCTAAATTGGGAATTTCCTTTAAGGACTCCTTTAACCCCAATTTTGAAATGACATCGCTACCTTGCGTATTTATACTTTCTAATTGCTGCTGGGTGTTCTTATCGCTCAAATCGTTTAGTGCAGAATTTACTAACGGTATTGCATCAGAGGGTGAAACCTTCTGCTCCTCTAACCTTGCTGACTGAACTAAAGAACTTTCTGATAAATCCATAACCTTTGTCTTATTATTTTCAATAGTATGAGTTTGTTTAGCAAACATGGCAATTTTATGGTCCCTTTTACTGCCCACGTTTTCCGATTTTTCACTAGATTGATTAGAGGATAATCTATGTTCACCCTCTGAATACTCTGATTGGTCACTGAGACTGTCATTTATGTTGGTGACTGGGATTACTTTTTTGGAGTCTGAGTGATCCAACTGTTTAGCAGTGCTTACACTGTTGAGCTTGGTCCTTTGAGATTGGTCAGCTGATCTCTTGTTTTGTTTGTCATTCGATTGATTTGTGAGCTTTTCGGTCATAATACAATTATCACTCAAACTTTTGGAAGGGATAATTTCTATAGGCTGATGTGAATGCCCTGAATGGTCAGAAGGCATCCCAGTTTCTGCACACAGGCTGGTCTTATTTTTGTCTTGCAATGATGGTTGGGAAACTGCCACTCCTGTGACAGTGTGGTTGACACCATTGATCAGTGTCCTTTTACTGACTACTGATGGGATCTTCTTCTTACAGGGCAATTTACTGAAGAGAGTGCGGTCAGGTATGGGACTTGTAGTTTTTGGTCGTCTGTCTTTGCCTGCTTTGCTGAACCACAGCCCTCTCTGAATCTCGGGCTGTTTGGTAACTTCCTTGACAACAGAAGAAGAAAGAGTCTGGGTAACTAAAGGCACAGACTGAACTGGTTTGGGCTGGCGCTCAAGTGCTTTAGGACATAAAATCTTGGGAACAGATTCAAGGTCGGAGTAAGGGCATTCGCCTGCCACCCGATCCGACTGCTCCTGGTTACTGCATGTGTTTCTGGAGTTTTTACTGCTGGTGCCTGTCATAGAACTTCTAGTTTTATTTTTAACAGAAGACTTTCTTAAAGTGCTTGGCCTTGTTGTTTTGCTAAGGTGGAAGTCGGATTCATTGGTCATGGGAGTTGTTTTAGATACATCCGAAACTGGAGCAGGAGTCTGTTGAACTGTGCTCTTTTTCTCGGATATGGAAACATCATGAAAGGCATCGTCTTTTAGGGAGGAGGCCATTCTAGACATTTCCTGGAAAGAAACCTCCGCTTCAGTGACACTGAATTTCCAAGCCTCCTGGAAACGCTTGGCAATCTGTAAGCACAGGCTTTTTGTCAATATCAGTTTTATGAATCAAAAGGTTATCAAAAATGTTTTTGAAACATGGTGCCAGTTAACATTTACATTAATTCATTTATTTTATTTAATGAATATATTTTATCTACTTGGCAGTAAGAATTCAGTGTCAATGTAAATGGTTCGACTAATTTCATAATAATAACAACAATAACAACAATGATGAAGAGTGAATCATGAATTATAAATGAATAATGACTTGAATCGTATGAAATATGTATTATCAAATATTAGTTATTATCAAATAATAACAAATAGCACTCACAGAGTATTTGTAGTTATTTTCCCTTTGTTTGCCCCTCCGCCTCAATAGGGGGAGCTGTTCAAATTCAAAGCCACCGTTAAATGAATGGGTGGCTTTTCCTTCCACCCAGGCATGCTCGACTGGTTTCCCAAAGGTCCTCACATAGTATAGTCGACAGGGTCGATCACTGGGCTCTACAACAACAACAACAACAACAACAACAAAGAAACACAGAGTTCAATTTTGTTGTTGGACAAACACCAAGGTTGTGAATTAGGTTTTGGGTTGAGCTTAGTGTGCCTCAATTGTCCATGTTGTCAGTAAGTTGAGCCCTTTCAGAACCACACATTGATCCAAGTGTTTTTCGCTATCCAAACCAATCATCATAATTTGGTTTGGATTCACGGTTTGGTTAGTTTGAGTTTACATGAAACATCCATCCATACAAACATTTTACATTCACCATGATCATCACCCACCACTGACAATTACAGATGCCAACGTCTCAGTTATTATTTGGTGAACTTAAATACATTACCAATGTGTCAATTGTATCATGTGTGGTTGGAGAGCACACCGGATACAATCGATACATTGACAATAAAATACAACTGAACTGGGTTGTGACAATACATGTATCACAACACAAGTGTTCTCAGTAAGATCAACACATTTGGGTGAAATGTTCAGACTTGAGATGGCCTACCTTTGATTCTGTGATAGACTCCGTTTGTGGGATCCACGACCACTTGACAAGGCCACCATGGTCTTCTGTTGAACTTTGCCCAAATAACCTCACCCTCCAAGAACTTTAAAAGGGGAACAGACTTCTTCTTTGGACTGCAGGGCTGTGAAAAATGTGGGCAGGAAATCAACCATCATTACATCATGAAGTTGTCCACAAACCTGAGTGGCTTCTGGTAATCAGCTTTTCATGTCGAATTGGGTACTTGCAATTTTACACTGTTAAAGTTGTAGATCCTGAAACACGTTGAATTTGTATGAATTCAAACGTTATTAATTATCAATAAATTTAACTGCTTTAAAAAAATATCTTCCACAGCTAGCCTTTTTGTGCTTCAGGGGAGGACTAAAACAAAGTGTGAAATTAACCTTCGCACTCACTTCAAATTCTTAATATTTCTGCCAACCATTGAGGAATACATAAAAACAAATAATCTTCCTAGTTTACCCAGACACTGCTCACTGTCTAGGATTATTTTCATTGCCAATTAATCTATAAAAAAATATATTGTCTGCAACAACAATGATAGCAATAGTAACAAAATTATGCTTGCTCTGTCTAACAAGCAGCCAAGAAAGCGTTCATTTTATAATCTGAAACAGAGAAAGTATTTCTCAAATATTTGTTTCAGTGCTGATTTCAATTTCAAGTTAAGTGTTTTAAAAAGGTTGTAGTGACACGCTAGATCTCTTGAGTAAACCAATTGTGATTATACATGTAAACTGCTTGCCAGCCCAGACTATTTGTTTAACTTCATACAGTTTACAAATAAACAGCATTGGATTGAATACATACTCAATATCGGTGATTAGGACTCAGGCCGCACAGAAGTGGAGTGGAGTGTACTGGTAATAAACTAAACAGCGAGGACACACATAGTAGTTTCAGACAACAACTTGCCATTGGATTCTCTGTGGTGGTACTTCCATACCCAAAGAACTCGCTGTCACTTTCCCATTCACTGTCCGACTCCTCCCAATATCTCCGGCGCTGGCCCGAGCGCTGGGACCGGGTCACCACCTTGCCCATTGGCACCACTGGTTTCAAAACATCTGAGGCGACTGCGGAACTGGAGCATGAAACCCTAGGATTGGACTCTCGGGCGGCCATTTTGTTTGGCCGTCCTCGGTCGTCTGTCGTGTCAGGCGAAGGCTCATGCTCTTTGACCTCGTGGCTTTCATCGAAACGATCGCCGCCATTGTCGTGGTCACGGTTGACGACGTCGTCGTCCTCAAACAAGGACGACTCAAAATGGAGGAGGCCATTGGCAAAGGGGCTGTTACTGTTGAGGGAAAAGGCTGGGCTGGGCGGCCCAGAGTCGCTAGAGTCACTCTGGTCCCGGCTTGCTAGTCGAGCCATGCTGTGCTTGTGAGCAAGAGAGTCATTTCCAGCGCTGCCGTTCTCCCTGCTTGCATCGTCACCATCGATGGCCTTCTCTTGGTCGCTCTCCTTCTCCTCGTCCCTTCCTTCCCATTCCCACTCCACCCCTCTCTCCTTCTGCCGTCCTGTGCCCCTCTCGACCCGGGCTGGCTGGGGCCTGCTGCTGATTGTGGTGGTCAGTCGCTGTAACCTCCTCAATGGGCTGTAAGAGTGGGTGGAGGAGGAGGGGGCCAAAGGCGACAAGTGGGGAGAATTTAGAGTTTTTGTGAGCCCATAGAGCGATGGATGCTGGACTGAGGACCCACTGGCAGACATGGTTAGACTGCAGCCATGGCGTGAAGAGGAGCCTGAAAGTAGGGGAAGTCTTGGCCAGAGGTCAAAGGGCAGCTGGAATGCTGGGCCTGGCTCCGGGGACACGGACAAGGCCCTCTCATACTGATATAATTGCTTCTTCCTGAAAATAACACAAACAAGACACGTGTTGCATTGGCCTACTTACAGTTCTCCCAGCACATAAGCCACTAAATACGCTATACAAAAATAAAGGCAATAGACAATAGACTTCGTAATCATTATCAACAGTGATCATTTTAGCAAAATTAATAATTACAATAAAACCGTTAAAAGTTAACAAACACAATGTTAAACCGGTCTGGTTTAAAGTGGTCAATGGCTTTTAAATGGAACAATAATGGTGTCGCTACTGTAATCGCACGTTACAGTAATGGTCGAATGTAAACAGAAGACGGCCAGGAAGAATTACCTCACAGTTGTCAACTCGTAACTCGACTAAACGTCTAAACAGCACCGCCGCCAATAACGTGGAATGGAGTCGTCCGCTGTGCATACGGCCAGTGCGTCACGTCATGCAACAACGTTATATACTCTGCTAACACGCTGAACTGGCCATTGGCAGCGAAGGGTTAACTCGATATGCAACGACTGAACACACATCGGTCCTCTGTATTATTCTCAAAATAAAATGGCATGTCATGTCGGCGCCCGTCCACCAACCCTAGGATACATGTCACCCGTTGCTCGCTGAACAGGAACACAACATAGCATAAACATGCATGAATGACACACACCGAGTTCATCTACACATACACACTTATGTGCGCGCACACATATACACACACACGCTTCCCTCCGACGGACGTATGGTCATTAAACAAAATCACGGATCAGACACCGGTGACACCAATCTGCCGCAAGAATCTTACCATTCCATGAACAGCCACCGCAAAAGCAACTGTTAAACAATCCATTTCTGCATTTAAACGGGATAATTCCCGATTTTTTGAAAGCGGATGCGGAGAATCCCGGCGGCAATACTACTAGGCCTGGATCCCGGGAACGTACCCCCCCCCCCCTCTCTACTTGCGCTGTAGCCTAGTCCAGCGGCCCCTATAAAAGAGCCTACGTGTTGACCACTCCACTAACAACGCTTCATTGCTGTAAGACGCGAGAGCATCACTTCTGCAACTTTGTCATTTCCCATTCTCAATGTACACGGCATATCATCATTTAATAAAATGGATATATCCTGCCGACGGACCTGCCCCCTGTGAGCCCCCGACTGCTCCAAATTGTGACTGTGCGCACGGCCAATCGTCACTGCTGCTGCCCCCCTCCCCATGCTTCCCGCCACAGCTTCTGGAGAGGTATTCAAACGCCAAACTCTAGAGATGACAGTTCCCCAAAACCCCGCGCCATATGACCACAGCCAGCCCTTTAGAAATGACCCGCCCCCTGTATATTATAGCAATTATCCTTTCCTATAATAGTCTGCTATCACCATATTTCAGAGACGCCAAACTTGTGCCAACAAATGGCATCACCAGAGTGTGCGCTGTGGCTAAATATGCGGCCTACATGAGTTACATTAAAACGCCCCGTATTTAAAAGCATTGAAACATAAAAGCTACCCGGAAAACGGATTGTTTCCTTTTCTGATATGTTGCTGTTGAGTCTTGTCTCTTCTCACCCGGTCCTTCAAAATGGAGTCCTCCTGACTGAACGGCAGGCCACAAAGTGTTAATGTATGCTCGATAATAAGTTCACACAGCAGCGCAAAAACGAGTCCCTGTGCTCTTCTCTCGTGGTCTCAAAACGTTTTGCAGGCTGTTATATAGATATAGTATAGCTATCCACCAAGGCAATGAAAGAAACGCCTTCCCCAACGCCTTTTACCGTCTGCTGGGTTTATGAAATGAACCACGGTTCTGAAGTAGCCTAATGGCATTTGGTTTAAAGGAAACCAATCCGGACATCAAACATAGAAACAAACACGCCTAACTGGACAAACGAAAACACATAATGCCAGTTTTCGGCGTCGAATGAACTGATTGGGCTTTATGTTGTCGGGTTGGTGAGTAAAATGTCAGCATAGGGAACGTAGGACCTACATTGCAGGATAGGATCTCAACTGAGCCGCGCTGCTGGGAGTGAGCAGGCGACCACACCGAGGAATTCCTTCTGTTTTACATCTGACTAGGCCTACTCGTATTCCACCCATTACCACTAGGCCTACGAATTGTCATTTAAATCGGGAATTAAGAGCGAATCGTTATAATACCCGCTCAACACGCACACACATACACATGCACGCACATACACACACAGTCTCCCTCGTCGAATACGTTTCTGACCCTCAGATGACTTTTTGCCATGTCATGTTATGTATACTTGTTAGCATGACAAGTCAAGTCATTCGTTCAAGTGGTCAATATCCACGGCAGAAATTGGTTGATTTTTGCGGCTTCGCAAGTAAAGGGTGGGCTGCGTTGAGAGGGAGCGAGGGACGTCGAGGCCTGCTGCAATTTGGGATTTTGTCAAACAGCGCCCCGGATGGATCAAATAAGGACTGCGTTTTGTAGCCACTTATAGGTGCGGCATAGTGGCAGACACGTTGCAACTAAACAAAATATCAAAACATAGTCGTTCATAATTTTGTTAAATGCCATTTCTCAATATCTATGTTGAAATGACTTATAGATTTTATTCAAAGATGGAAACATAGCTGTTCAACTCTTGATCATCAGTTTGATTACCATTTAAATGACCAAACAGTGGGTGGCGAGATCATTTTGAGTGGGTCAGAGAGCATATGCCAAACCTTAATCTTCAGAAAGAAGCCCTTGAATTAAGTCATGTTAATTAATGTTTCATTGGTTTACTATTTCATTGAGTCGAGCCCCAATTATTAAAGCGTTTTGTTCGCTCAATGTTTTTAACAGTACATGGCACAAGGTACAGGGCATTGTTGATTACTGCAATATTGGGAAATACATTTTAGATGTGACTTAATGACAAATGACACATGTGGGTCCTGTAGCGGGGCCACTTAAGAACCACTGAGATATACGATAGCCTTGTTTTGAACCAGTAGGTGGCGTTGCTTTTCGCGAATATGGATGTCCTATTTACCGTATCGTTGTTAAATAAAATCTACCAATTCAGGCTGGTACTTTGAGACATTATTAAGATGATGAAGTTATTGTATTGTATTGTATTTCACCACTTTTAGGAAAAAATATAACACTTTATTTACCATATTTCTATGGGGTCAGAGCATTTTCTGTAAAATGAAACAGGTGACTAAGCCACGTCTCCCCTATAATTCTATAAATAGACAGTGGCCATTTGGCTTGTACTCTTCACCGAGACACGCCGTGCAAGGCAAACAAGATACAATTCAGACTTCAGATCAAAGCTACAGCTTTCAGAGAGTGAGGACCAACTGCCTCTATACAATTATAGTGGGGGACACTGCTAGAGACAGGATCTTCCACCTGCACCCTGACTGGATACACCAAATACAAGATTTTACAAGAATCAGGACACAAAGTGAAAGTAACTTTGAAAGTGAAAGAAACTTTCAGGGAAGTGGGGGGAGCACCAAGACTTACTGAGCTGTTTTTGGAACTGTCGGATAGCTCTGTGTGTTTTGGATTCACTCTGGGACTAAAATGGCTTCCACATCATCCATGCTTGTTGACGATCTGTCCTGTTGTATTTGCCGTGACATCTTTAATGATCCTGTTATGCTGTCATGTAGTCACAGTTTCTGCAAAGGCTGTCTGCAGAGTTGGTGGACATCGACACAGACACACCAGTGTCCACTTTGCAAGAGGAGATCTTCAAAGACCAGACCACCAAGTAACCTGACTCTGAAGAACCTGTCAGAGTCCTTCCGACAGGAGGGAGATCAAAGTGATACAGCAGTGTCTGATTATCTCTGCGCTCTACACGGTGAGAAGCTCAAGCTCTTCTGTCTCGATCACCAGGAGACAGCCTGCATTATCTGTCGAGATTCAGAAAAACATGTAGGCCACAGATTCCGTCCTATCGGTGAAGCTGCCCGTGTCCACAGGGAAAAAATTCACAAATTACTAGAACCTCAAAAGAAGACTTTAGAAGTCTTCATAGAAACTAAGAGAAAGTGTGATCAAATGGCAGCGCACATTAAAGTCCAGGCCGGGCACACAGAGAGACAGATCAAAAAGGAGTTTATGAAGCTTTACCAGCTTCTACAAGATGAAGAGATGTCCAGGATCACTGCACTGAGAGTCGAAGAGCAGCTGAAAGGTCTAAGGATGAAGAAGACAATTGAGGGGCTGTCGGGGCAGATAAAAACCCTTTCGGACGCAGTCAAAGAGACAGAGAAGCAGCTGAGTGCTGGAGACCTTTGCTTCTTGGAGAACTACAAGGCTATAGCAGAGAAAAATGCCCAGCCTACACAACCGTGCCCTGCTCCAGATCTTCCCTGGGAAGCTCTGATAGACGTGGCCAAACACCTGGGCAACCTGGCCTTCGCAGTCTGTCAGAAGCTGAAGGAGACCGTCTCCTACAGTCCTGTGATCCTGGACCCCAACACTGCTTCCGCGGATCTCATCCTGTCTGAGGATCTGACCAGCGTGAGATGTGGAGGGATACAGCAGCTCCCTGAGAACCCAGAGAGGTCAAGGTTTGGTGTGCTGGGATCCAGGCTCCCTGAATCAGGGACCTACAGCTGGGACGTTGAGGTTGGAGACAGCACACACTGGGAGCTGGGTGTTTGCAAGTCTAACATTCAAATAAATAAAAGTTTATTTACTGAATGTTTTTATTATAAAATGACGTTATTTCAAGGTACATATAGCTCACCATCTTTTGGTTCCAGTGGCACCCAGTGTCTCCCACTGAGACAGTTACAGAGGATGAGAATTAAGCTGGACTGGAACACAAATGAAATCTTCTTCATTGATCCTGAAACCAACATGATAATACACAAATTAAACTCAATTCCTTTAGAAATATTCCCGTTCCTCTATTCCATTGATAAAGTCCCATTGAGGATTTTACCAGTTAAGGGTGTGTAACAGTGGGACAGGAATGATGCTGTGTCTCAAACACCAACTGTGGGTGTACTTGTACTGCTGTTTCTTTCTGTGTTTTAAACAGTAGTCTGTATTGTCCTTGTCCATCTGTAAACTATGGAAAACAAAATAATGATTGGGAGAAAAACCCACATAAAGACATGCATATTTTTCTTATAATGACATTATGATGAATACAGTTGTGTAGATGATTTGCCAATTAAGGTCATGTTATATAATATGTAGAATTGTGAATTATTACTAATTAAGTTTGAGTTATATGCTATATAAAGGTATTACTAATTAAGTTTGAATTAAGTTATATGTTGTGAAAATGTGTGATGAATTAAGTTTAACAAGATTATATGTTGTGTAAATGTGTTATATAATAACAACAACAACAACAACAACAACAATAATAACCACCATCATAATAACAATAATAACAATCACAATAATATTAATAAAACAATAATAACAATAATTATTATTATTATTGTTATTGTTATTATTATTATTATTATTATTATTATTATTATTATTATTGTTATTATTATTATTATTGTTATTGTTATTGTTATTATTATTGTTATTGTTATTGTTATTGTCATTATTATTATTATTATTATTATTATTATTATTATTAGTAATAATAATA
>OMNS01030755.1:0-13028 GCA_900303225.1 Laemonema laureysi | reverse complement strand
CACATCTAAATTATCTCACTAAATGTTTTTTTTGTGAGATAATTGTGGTATTTCATTGCAAATACCACAATTATATAGCAAAATACAGTATATGGACACATGTTGCATATATATATATATATATATATATATATATATATATATATTGTGCCGTGTAGGTGGTTCAACAAGAGCACCAGGAGGAGGCCAAGGGGAAGCCTGTTGTGGAGGAGAAAACAGACGTTAAGGGAGAAGAATCGGCCGAGGAAGACCTGATAAATGAAGAGAAGAAGGAGAGCGTGGAGGCCGTGAAGAAGGACAAGTCTAAAGAGGAGAGGAAAGCCCAGAAGAAGGTGCAGGAGGCCAACGTGTCCAGAAAACTAAAAACCATGCAGTGCAAAGTGGTTCTGTTGGACGGCGCTGAGTTTGAGTGTGAACTTGATGTAAGAAGAGTTCTTTTCTCCTTTTCTTTTTGTTCTACTTCTACTTCCTGTGTCCTCTATTCTGTTCTATTCTTCTGTTACTTCTGTTCACTGTTGAATTAATGGAGTTATACTGATACATTCTAAACACTTAACAAGCTGTCCCTCTCTCCATTTGTCTGTCTGTCTCTCTGTTTGTATGTCCCTCTCTCCGTTTGTCTGTCTGTCTCTCTGTCTGTATGTCTGTCTCTCTGTTTGTCTGTCTGTCTCTGTCTGTATGTAATTTAGAAACATGCTAAAGGGCAAGAGCTGTTCTCCAGGGTGTGTGACCATCTCAACTTGGTGGAGAAGGACTACTTTGGCCTGGCAAACTGGGAAACTCCAACCAATAAGGTAGTCCACCTTACTGTTGAAGTAATAATGTTCCGAATAATAATAAAGATAAAAAAGTACAATTTTCTCCTAACTCGGCAGACATGGCTGGATGCTGCCAAAGAGGTCCGGAAGCATGTCTCTGGCGCCGTATACGAGTTTACATTCAGCGTCAAGTTCTATCCACCCGATCCAGCGCAACTTACGGAAGACATTACCAGGTCCTTCAAAACCTATAACGCTCTATGACTAATACAAACAAGTGATAACTTCTAACTACTGCGCTTGCTAACCTTGTGTTGGGATTCATACAGCTACTCACAAGGGTTAGTGTTAGCCCAGTTCTTCTTAGGTTAGGGTTACTCTGGTTGTTCTCAGGTTAGGGTTAGGGTTAGCTTAGTTGTTCTCAGGTTAGGGTTAGCCCAGTCATTCTCAGGTTAGGGTTAGCCCAGTTGTTCTCAGGATAGGGTTAGTGTAGTTGTTTTCAGGTTAGGGTTAGCCCAGTTACATTACATTACATTACATTACAGTCATTTGGCAGACGCTTTTATCCAAAGCAACTTACAATAAGTGCATTTGTTCTCAGGTTAGGGTTAGCCTAGTTGTTCTCAGGTTAAGGTTAGGGTTACCCTGGTTGTTCTCAGGTTAGGGTTAGGGTTAGCCCAGTCATTCTCAGGTTAGGGTTAGCCCAGTTGTTCTCAGGTTAGGGTTAGCCTAGTTGTTCTTAGGATAGGGTTAGTCTAGTTGTTCTCAGGTTAGGGTTAGGGTTAGCCTAGTTGTTCTCTGGTTAGGGTTAGCCCAGTTGTTCTCAGGTTAGGGTTAGGGTTAGCCCAGTTGTTCACAGGTTAGGGTCAGGGTTAACCCAGTTGTTTGCAGGTTAGGGTTGGGGTTAGCCCTGACTTGTGTGTTAAATGTGTTAATGTGGATGTGGATAAAAGTATCTGCTAAATGGAAAGCTCTGTTTTTAAAGATAATGTGTGTCTCCTGAAGGTACTACCTGTGTCTCCAGCTCAGGAAGGACATCATGAGTGGCGTGCTTCCCTGTTCCTTTGTCACCCTCTCCCTGCTGGGCTCCTATGCAGCCCAGTCTGAGCTAGGCGAGTATGACCCCGAGGTCCACGGAGCCACCTACGTCAAGGAGCTGAACCTGGCGCCTGGACAGAGTCCTGAACTGGAGGACAAGGTCATGGAGCTCCACCGTACCTACAGGTGAAGTCTGGCTGGATGGGTGGTGTGGTGAGGGTTAACCCTAACCCTCTCTGGGTCTATTAGATAAGACCAGTCAGGACTTGATCAGGTTCCACCATATATGTGTGTGTGACCATGATAGCGTAGACACAGAAGCACTCTGAATTAGATGGATAAGAGAGACCTTCAGTGGACAATATTTCCTAGGTTTTGACACTAACTGATTGTTTATTTAGGTCGATGAGTCCAGCTCAGGCGGACCTGTTGTTCCTGGAGAATGCTAAGAAGCTGTCCATGTATGGAGTAGACCTGCACCAAGCCAAGGTTTGGACCGGAGATATGTAATGAACTGGGTCTGCGGTTTAAAGTTTCTAACAGTTTATCATTTCATTAGATTTCATTTCATTACATCAGATACATGCAATTCCCAATTACATAATGAGGCGTCCTGTTTGACGTCAAACCATTACCCTAACGGGGGAATACACTGCCTCCTAGTGGCCAACGAGTGGTAGATGCACAGTATAAAGTCAATGGCATTACATGGGTTCAACAGTACACAGCTGTTTGTGGCTGTGTTGACGCAGGACCTGGAGGGCGTCGACATCATGCTCGGGGTCTGCTCCGGGGGTCTGATGGTTTACAAAGATAAGCTGAGGATCAACCGTTTCCCGTGGCCCAAAGTTCTCAAGCTCTCCTACCGGCGAAGCAGCTTCTTCATTAAAATACGACCATCTGAGGTAAAATGATAATTTAATCTGTGTTTTATTTTTCATTAAATATTGCATTTTAATGTTATATTTAAATTTTGATTTTCTTTTAAGTTTCTTCCAAATGTATATGATGTACTGTACATTTTTCAGGGCTGTTGCTAAAACACAAAATGTAATCAATTAATTTGTATTTGAGGACTTAACTTACATGAATTACTTTTACGTTTACCTTATTAAATAATGAATTGATATATTATCAATTAATCCAGTTCAATTAAAACAATCTGTCAGCTATATGTAATGTTATATCGGCCATTAACTCATCAACGTTATGTCAAAAAAGACTAAATCACTTGTTTTTGTACATAGCAAGAGCAGTATGAGAGCACGATAGGCTTCAAACTGCCCAACTACAAGGCCTCCAAGAAGCTGTGGAAGGTGTCTGTAGAACACCACACGTTCTTCAGGTAACTTTGCTAAGCTTCTCTGTTTACTGAATACATACAAATGGGCTCCAGACACTCAACCTCTTACCCTCATAAATGACCTCTTACCTTAGGGTTAGTTAGTAGTTTAACCAGGGAACTCCCCACCCCCCAACGCCACTGTATACTATTGGCTGTTTGTGATAATTGCCAAAAACCAACTGCAAACAGGGTATTTTATGGGAATAGAGTTGTCGATGCTGTAGTTTAAATATTTTGCCCATTATCTGTTGTCATGTTTCACTCAGGGTTTCAACAGTAGAGCCTCCGTCGTCTCGTCGCTTCCTGGTCCTGGGTTCTAAGTTCCGTTACAGTGGACGCACTCAGGCCCAGACCCGTCAGGCCAGCTCCATGATAGACCGGCCCGCTCCTCGCTTCACTCGCTCGGCCAGCAAGAGGCTGTTGCGTAACCTGGATGGAGGTATTGTAATATACTACTACATGCTATGGGTTGGTGTTGGGGGAGGGAGCACAGTCAGGGCAAGCTTGAGTTAACTCTTCCTACCTTCAGCTGTCTCAGCTTCCAGCAGAACTGAGGTAGATGATTGGTTCCTGGTGCTGGATTCTGACCAGCCATGGCCCTCTCCAACGCCATCAGGTACAAAGGAACCGTGTGAGAAACAATGCATCAGACCATTGTTTTTGATTGGCTTACCACCTCTTTTATTTCCTTCAGGCTAACTTTCTAACGGCCATTTTTGCTTAACATAATATGACGTGTTAGATGCATATGTTGTATATGTATGCAAAGTTCTCTCCTCCAGACCTTGAAGAGCCTAGCCCACTGCCACAAGTTCATGTGGTGTTGACAGGTTACAGTGTGGCTGACTTTCTACTTTCCCTGGCGTCTCAGGGCTATAACGGGGGGTTCAGTTAAACAAGATGGCCGTGTTCTTCTTACATTCTGCTTTGCTATCCAGGACCTAAAGGGTTCAGTTAAACAAGATGGCCGTGTTCTTCTTTCATTCTGCTTTGCTATCCAGGACCTAAAGGGTTCAGTTAAACAAGATGGCCGTGTTCTTCTTACATTCTGCTTCGCTATCCAGGACCTAAAGGGTTCAGTAAAACAAGATGGCCGTGTTCTTCTTACATTCTGCTTCGCTATCCAGGACCTAAAGGGTTCAGTAAAACAAGATGGCCGTGTTCTTCTTACATTCTGCTTCGCTATCCAGGACCTAAAGGGTTCAGTAAAAACAAGATGGCCGTGTTCTTCTTACATTCTGCTTTGCTATCCAGGACCTAAAGGGTTCAGTAAAAACAAGATGGCCGTGTTTCACACTGTTTCGATGCGTGTGTGACTCACACGACTCAAACATATTCACATCTTCACAGCTTCCATGACACTTTGCACTAACATCAGCTTATTTGATTCACAGCAGTGTGCCGCCTATACCTCTTGCTGTTTTTTTTCTCGTTTTCATCACTTCACCCGCCAACCAATTGTGTAACAGCAGTGATCTGTCCCTCAGCCGGGCAGCAGCTGGGCGGTACACCAGCACCGCTCTGGGGGCCAGGCTATTCTGGTCAGTCTTCTGCCACCTGGTGGCAGCATGGCCAGAGGCCGGAGGATCTTTGGTTTCTGTTGCTTCAGCGCCATCCTTCCCTTCCCTTTATCCCATGTGTTGAGTCCATGAAGCAGCCAGGTATTTCACAATGTCTCCTCTTCTATTATTTTGATGCGTTTATTGTAGTCACCAGTACATCATGCTGGCCTATGTCACTATCGCAGTATTTTATGCTTCCCATGTTAAACGAAAAAAGAATCACAATTGTTTTTGTCAGTGTCATCTGCCAAAATCAGCTCTGAAAACAGGAGCTCCGTGGACAGACTATTCCAGCCAGAGTTTAAACAGCCAGACCACTGGTACCAGCACTTCACCATCAGGCGAGAGGGAACACTTCCATGTGAGTTTTTGGTTTTGTAAAACTATGAATTGTTTAATGTGACATTTGTCTGTGATAATTTGATCAGGTTTTGTGTAAAGTAAAGCCATGATACGATTACGATTATACATAGTTTATGCTAAGCTCTTCTCCTACCTCTTTCTCTTCTGCTTCCCCTAGCTTCATCCATAGCCTCCTCCCTAGCCCAGTCCCAGTTTGAGGACATGAAAAAGTGTGTTGTTAGAGACACAGAGGTCATTGACAGGTTACAGGAGGGCATGGGGTTAGTGGACGAGCTGAGAGAAATGGAGAGTTTGGAAGAGAGGCTGAGGGAGGTGAGGGTTCTCGAGGAGAGGCTTCAGGAAGTGGATGAGCTTGCAGAGAAGATCCAGGAGGTGATCGAGGAGGAGTTAGGGAAGGAGGAAGTGGGAAAGATGGCACAGGAAGAGGACATTCAATCAGAGAGAACGCTGAACTGGAAGAATGACATGGTAGAGGCGGCGATGGGGAAGACGTTAGAGGAAGATGAGGTGGACGAATTGGAAGAAAAGATAAAACTGGTGTTTTTTAAGGGTTTACTTTCTGAGGACACAGAGACAGAGGGTGGGCTGCCACAGGGGGACACAGAGACGATAGTTGAGAGTGTGAAGGATGAGTTTGTAGCAAGACTCGGTCAGATTGAGAAAGAGTGGCAGGAAGAGGTAGAGGAGAGGTTGAAATCTGGGTTTGTAGATGGCCCTGCTCAAGTCGTGGCGAGCCAGCGGGCTAGAAAGATGGATATCCAGGAGAGTTGGCAACAACGAGTAGAGACAGAGACATCTGGGTTCGTATCAGTGGAGGAGGACAAGATGCCAGGATGGAAAATTGAAAGTCAAACCAGAACAACGTCCATGTTTGAGGATGTCTGGTTCCAGCTGTTTGACTGCTTCCCATATAAGGCTGTTTCCAAACCACAAGGTACAGTCTTTCATACATGTTTACAACCATGCATCCTCTAACCACTTAACTACTCTCATGACCAGTTCCAACTCATTGAGACTTAACTACTCTCATGACCAGCTCTAACTCATTGAGATGAATCCAATGTCCTATGTTTACATGCAGTCCAAAGGCAGCCGGACGACATTGAATGTGAACTAGTATCTGGCTCAAGCAGCCAGCCAAAGGGCATGAATAAGGAGTGTATTCTTCTAGTATAGTGTGTGTATATGTGTTACTCTTCTATAGCCTCTACAGTTGGACCAGCAGAAGAAAGCTTCACCACCAAGAGTATAAAAACAAAGGTTGTGGAGAGAAGGGATGTCCTTCTTGATGAGATGAATACAAGAGAAGAAGAGGTCCTTGGGGACAGGGGTGATGATTGGTTTATCTTGCTGGATGTTGTTCCCAGAGAGATCCCATATGTCCTACCAGGTATTTCTAAATGAACCTTCCAAGTAATTCCCCAGCACTGTGCATTCTATGTTGTTATATGAGCACTTACCTGGCATTGCTGGGATTGTGTTTGCAGTAGATAACTTTGTGGAGTGCAGTCAGAAGGCTGTGGAAGACACTATAGGTCCAACAGTCGAGGACAAAAGGGAAGCAATGGTGAAGGATATACGTCTCAAACAAGAGGAGACTGCGGGCTCACAAAAGATCTCACAGCCAGTGTTGGAGAGGGTTGAAGATGACTGGTTTGTGCTGTTCCATGCAAGAAAAACCATCTATGTGTCTCCAGGTACTGCAAAGATCCTTTGCTTCGCTTCAGCAGAAATCATGAGCACTTTCTTCCTAAATTGCTTTATACCTTGTGGGACTTTAGTTACGTGTTATCTCTGAAGAGTTGTATCTATTGTTTGTTAGTTGCAGTTGATGATGAGAGTGTACAGGAGCATCCAAAAATGACATCCATGCCTCTGGTTGAGAAGACAACTGATGAAAGAGAGAAGATGACTGGGAGCATTGTGCAAAACATAGTGATGGAAGATATGTTAAGATATGGAGCTGAAACACAGCCAGTGCTGCTCATTAAAGATGAAGATAACTGGTTTGTCTTACTGGATGTTTGCTCTAGAGCACTGTCTGCTGTGTTACCAGGTATTGCCCCATTCCCATTTGATCTGCATCTTAGTCAATGTCATGTTTTATGCTTAATATGTAGAATATATATATATATATCTGTGTAGTATATGTGTTTAATATGTAGTCCTTTCCATTATGGAACATCTTAGAATCTCATGTGTTTCTCACAGTTGTCTGGAAGGACTTCCACTGTGTTGCCACTGTGGCTGCAGAGCAATCCTTTGAGTCTGTGGACAAAGTTACAGTTGAAAAGGTCGTCCAGAAAGAGGATAAGAAGCTTTCCAGACAGACTCTTCCAGAACAGGAAGTTCCAACGAGAGAACGAGACGATTGGTTTGTGCTGTTGGATGTTGTTCCCAGAGAAGTTGCCTATATAGCTCCAGGTGCATCCTTCATCCTTCATCTTAACAGACAATAAAGATGATAACAGTGAACATATGGCCATCTACTTAAAGACACAGATTATAATTATGAACCTGTTCTGTCACAGTGCTCAGTAAAGTTGACCCAGATGTCATGGGACCTCTTAAAACCATCACAGAAATGGCTCAGCTAAAGCTAGACCTGGAGGACGTTGGCCAGCTGCCAGTCCTGCCTCCGTCTGAGAGAGACGACAGCTGGTCTGTCGTTGTTCCATCAGGTGCTGTTTTACACTCACTGTTTTTGTGTGTTTAACCTAGCTAGCTCTCCCAAAATTCCCAAAAAGTTTTTCGTATTTTAGTGACTTTCAGCTCCATTAATGTTCCCTCTCTCTCTGTCTTCCACCAGTTAAAACTCCCCTGGATGTTAGCCAAACCTCTGGTATAGAGGTGATGTCCACTGAGACGTGGCAGAAGGTGATAATTGTTGAGGAGAGAAGGCGAGAGGAGGCAAGTCTGTCTGAATTCAAACATGTCCAAGTGACACTCTACCCATCAGAGAGGGAGGGAGGAGATGAGTGGTTCAGCCTCTTTGATATTACGCCAGGTACTGTTCATCAAATACTCATATCTTACTTTATTAAAGTACTGTTCATCAATCAAACTC
Organism: Laemonema laureysi; assembly: GCA_900303225.1. Lineage (NCBI taxonomy): Eukaryota > Metazoa > Chordata > Actinopteri > Gadiformes > Moridae > Laemonema > Laemonema laureysi. The sequence goes on along the minus strand of OMNS01030755.1, from coordinate 4,895 downwards.
GTATATTAAACACATCTAACCAAGCGAATGCGTCTAAACAACACATATTCACATATTCAGCTATTGACTGACATTTCTAAGAAGTAATGGTCATGATTGTTCAGTTTCCCCAGTAACACGGGGGGCTGGTGGTCCGGTGCCCCAGGCGGGGGTATCCATGAGGGAGAGTAAGCAGGAGGAGAGGGTTGTAGTGATGGAGAAGAGACGTCCACAGGAGCCCATGGTGATACAGAGAGAGGATGGAGATGACTGGTTTTTGCTCTTCCAAAGTATTGTGGAAGAAAGTCTGAAGATGCAGACAGGTTCCTCACCTTATTGTATCATTTTCCTCTGATGTTTTGTGGTTTTGTAGGATTTTAGATGGATGCTAGAAGTTGGATCATTTGTGTTCTGCCTCCCACTCGGTGACTATAGGTGAGCCTGTCTCTGTGCCACACAAGGGAAGAGCCTCAGCAGGGGTTCATGTGGTAGAGGAGAGGTACTCTAGAGGTTCTGCAGTGAAGCAGATAAGGCAGCAGGAAGCTGTTCTATGGCAGGCTAAAGACTTTGAAGATGATTGGTTTATTCTTCTGGATGTGGTGCATAAGAAATCAGGTACCCCTACTCCACAATGTCCATGTGAACAATATGGTTTATTTTTCAACATTAACTTTGTTTGCTGAACCAGTAAATAGCATATGTTTACTTTTATTTTTTATGTTATGCAGAACAATTAAAATACCTAACAATACCTGTGTGATTTTTGTCAGTTGCCACCGATCAGCATTTTCCGATGTATCCAGATGTACCGACATGGCCTGGCGCCGGGGCTGAGGTGGCAGCAGCTGTCCCCGACAGCAGGCCACTGTTCGGGAAGAGGATCCTGAAGGAGAGACCAGCAACACAACTCAGAGATGTTGTGGGCGATTGGTTTGTTCTGCTAGATGTTGACTGCACAGTGTCAGGTATTCTAGCCTGCATTTTGTTCTCATTTCGCTTGTTTTCGCTTCAAGCTGAAATGCACTCACTTGCTTAAGCTTTTTCAGCCTTGTGAATAAACATAACTAATATTGAAGAGAATCATGACTCTTCAGAAGAGGACAGACCCATGAGTGCATGTTGACGATTCTTCTTGGAGCTTTCATCCAGCTACCTATCGAAGATGGATCATTTTCCTTTCAACATCTTAACCGTAGTTAATGCTTTGCGGCCCAACTTCTAACTCCTGCTTTGACTTGCGATCGATGGGTGGAAGTATGACATCAAAACAAAGCTTCATTCTTGCCTCAAGGTTTGCCTTGTGATGTCTATTCTAGGCAACAATGGACACAGGTAGGTAAGGTACAGTATGCATCAAAGTTCACTACTAACTCCAAGCAAGGTGTGGATGTGTGTTAAGCCCTCCACTCAACAGCCCTAATGTTTGTAAACCCTGGCACATGCTACGGCTCGCTATCTTTCCCTCCCATGTTCACTGTGGTGTCTTCTTTCTTCCCAGTGGCAGCGGTAGGCCCACACCGAGGGGTGCGCCCGGTCAGTGCCCCGGTCTTCTCCCAGGCCGCCCTAGCCGAGGCAGGTATCCCCCTAGCCCCTCTGGAGCAGCCCCAGACCTCCACTCCCCTGCGGATCGGCCGCCTGGAGGAGCGCAGGCTGGAGGTAACCATGGAGATAGTGGAGCCCTCCAAGACCGAGGTCAACGCAGAGGACAAGGTAACGGATCCTAAGTTCTCCAATATCCCCCCTTTTAGGTGCTGAAAATGCTTAAAATGTGTAATTTAATTGTTCCAATTGTTGTATATGTGTTGGCTCTCTGTCTACCCATCAGCATGTCTTTAATAGCTTGAGATGCTGAACGTTTTCTTTAAATCCGAATTCATCAAGAGTCATTTCCATAGTGTACAAATCTCTCAGTAGGCCTGTACCAGAGAGGAATGCCCAACATACAGACCACCAGTAGGCTGGTACCAGAGAGGAGTATCCTACATATAGACCACCAGTAGGGCGGTACCAGAGAGGAGTAGCCTACATATAGACCCATGTACAGTTTCAGGTTATCTCAAGAGCTACTGGTCTCTATTCTGAATATTCCAACTCTAGAAGCCATCCAAAGGGATGATGGCAACATGTGCTTGTCCTTCTCAGCTGTTTTCCCTGGGGTCTGACCAGTCTGAGGAGACCAACTCAGAGCCAGTGCAGATGCGCAAGGTCAGGCTCTTAGCAGGTGTCGCGTACTGTGAACATCATATCATAAATGATCATCATCATATCTTCACAAGCCATTAGCAGAAGACTCACTATCTCAATATCTCACATATCTCACTATCTCACATATCTCAATATCTCACATATGTCGTCACATATTCACTTTCTGTGTTCATACTGCTTGCATGATGATGATGACATGTTATGTGAATACATACATGACTTGATTTGGCATACATGTTTTTCATTTATGGAACTAATTTATTTAGTCAAAAAGAAACATGTCGGTTAATTGCCAATTCACTAATGTAAAGTGTTCTTGTTATATACTTCATGATGTTTTATATGTACTATAACAGTGAAATCTGTGAAAAAGTCTCCTCTATCCTAAGCCCTTTTGTTTTGTCAGCATGTTACCTGATCTCGTCAGTAAAGAGCATGTTTGGTGTTCCAGAGTCCAATGTGTGGCCATTCCCTGCTGTCACACACGGACAACTAATATGAAAACAAATCTTTTTTTTTTTGTTCTTTCATTTTTCACAGAAAAGAGCTAGAGAGAAAATTGAGGGTGACTCAATTTATATCAGACATAGCCTGTTAATGTTGGAGGTGTGTATCTGCTGCTTGTCACGCTTGCTTCCTGCAAGCACGCTTCCCACTGCTCTGCATCACTTGGATGCACTAGGATTTGCTTTGACCTCTAACCCAACTAGCTGTTGTACCATATGAGTGACCATGAATCAAACAAAACACTTTTAATTCTATGAAATAATATGCATACAATTATAATAACAAGAGAGTAGCGGTCAGGAGAGGGTGGTGTTTGAATATGATAATAAGATAAGCTGGTGTCTAGGCTTCAATATTCTCATCTGTAGGCAAGCTGACATCTAAATATCTACTAAATATTGCTTGATGAATTTGTAATTAATAATTTACACTGGGATATGATTAAAGAGTTGGCAGTTCAATCTTTACTTTGAATTGAGGGTAAATTGAATGACATAGTACTAATGAGTATTGAGTAATCATGAGTAATGATGTAGTATTGAGTAATCATGAGTAATGATGTACTAATGAGTATTTCCTCTTAAATATTTCCTTGCTGCTGCTTTTACTGTGGCTGCTCTTGCTGTGGATTCATGTTGGATGTGTTTCATGTTGGATGTGTGTCATGTTGGATGTGTTGTCATGTGGGATGTCTTTCATGTTGGATGTGTGCCATGTTGGATGTGTTGTTATGTTGGCCGTGTTGTCATGTTGGATGTGTTATGATGGATGTGTTTCATGTTGGATGTGTTTTATGTTGGATGTGTTTCATGTTGGATGCGTTATGTTTGATGTGTTTCATGTTGGATGTGTGTCATGATGGATGTGTGTCATATTGGAGGTGTTTCATGTTGGATGTGTTTTATGTTCGGTGCCTTCCATGTTGGATGTGTTGTCATGTTGGAAGTCTTTCATGTTGGATGTGTGTCATGCTGGATGTGTTTAATGTTGGATGTGTTTCATGTTGGGGGTGTTTCATGTCAGATGTGTTTAATTTTGGAGGTGTTTCATGTCGGATGTATTTCATTTTGGATGTGTGTCATGTTGGATGTGTTTCATGTTGAATATATTGCCACGCTGGATGTGTTGCTATGTTGGATGTGTTGTCATGGCTGCTGACAGCACCTCATCTTTTTTTATTTTGATGTGCTGTTTTTGTGCTAACCTTCTACCATGCAGTCCAATACATAATACTATGCTATTTATTAATATTACTGTATGTATTGGACAAATAATCTGTGGAATAATCTACTAATAATAATTCATTCATTCATAATTATAATAATATATAATCTATGTCGAATGTAATAATTGTACAAACCATACAAAACCTCCAGTTGTAGCCACCATTACTGAATTCCATTTTTGTTTTCTATTATGGCATCGCTTATGAATGATAGAAAAACAATGCCGGAGCTCTGGTGTGTGTAGTAACCAATATAAAAGCTATACAGCGCTTCATACTCACACACATACTCTTGTGTTTACTTCAAGTTGACTTATCTCTGTTTCTCCCTCCCACCTCCACCAGGACTGTGACAAGCCCCAGGAGGAACTTCTCCGCCACCACGCCAGCATCAGTGAGCTGAAGAGGAACTTCATGCAGGCCGTCCCGGACCCCCGGCCCAGCGAGTGGGACAAGCGTCTGTCCACACACTCTCCCTTCCGCACTGCGGGGGTCAACGGGCAGCCGGCGGCCAGCACAGATGGGGTGAGTCCATCCCAACATCCACCACTGGCCAACCACACAAGCCTACATATTATTATATTTATTATACATTACGTTCATGACCATCAGGGAATGGGTGAATGGGTGGATATATGATATGTTGGTTCTTTATGAAATCGCAACCATGCACATCATCTGCATCATACAGATGATGGCAGCATTTGTTCTGGATCTCTAACGGAGGTTCTGGGTCCCATATCTCTAGTGGATGTTCTGGTTCTATATCTCTAACGGAGGTTCTGGGTCCCATATCTCTAGTGGATGTTCTGGTTCCATATCTCTAACGGAGGTTCTGGGTCCCATATCTCTAGTGGAGGTTCTGGGTTCTATATCTCTAGTGGAGGTTCTATGTTCCATAATGTAGGTTCTGGGTTCCATATCTCTTGTGGAGGTTCTGGGTTCTATATCTCTAGTGGAGGTTCTGGTTCCAAATCTA
>OMNS01030754.1:0-12423 GCA_900303225.1 Laemonema laureysi | reverse complement strand
TATTTATAATAAATATATTTCAAGTGTATAATATTAGTAGTTTACTGATATGCTGATCATTGGTGGTGCACCGTCTGTTATTCCTCAGAGCGAAACTTATGTAGACTAACAATATACTTTTAAAGTCCTAATGATCAGCCTACTTATTTATATGTCCCGCAGCTGACATGGAACGTTATTAACCGGTTCAGGAACGTCAATTTTGGGGTTGAACCGAAAACCGGAACGGTTAAAATACTGTTTCTGTTCGGAACGAACCAATTGGGAAAAAATTCTGGTTCAAAGCCCTGCTAAAAATCATGACCAGTTTGCAGTTAAATACAAAACTACATAATATGAATTTCCAAAAACGTTTCAATATACTATTGTACAATATTGTACTTTTGCTCAATTTAATTTTGGACAGAAAAAACAACATTGTGTCAGGACTGTTTCTGCACCACAAATAAACCACCAATGAACTGACTGACCGTTTCTCAGACTCTCCTGGGTTCCATACTGACAGTCTGCCCTCTCCTCTGCCTCCTCCTCCTCCTGCTGCTGCTCCTCCTCCTCCTCCTCTTGATTCCTACTTGGCTCAAACGCAGTCTTCTCCAGCCCACCACTGGAGGGTGCCGTCCTCACTCCCTCGCTGCGATGGGCTCCTCCGTCCTCGGTGGCAGTGTCCCCTCGTTCACCAGCCTGCGTGCCATTGCAGGCGGGCCGCTGCCTCTTGCCTCCGTCCCGGGCGCCGCGTTGCTCCGTGTTGCCGTTGTGCTGGTCCTCCTCCCTGCGCCCCTGCTGCCTCAATTCCTCCCTGCCCCCCTCCTCCTCATCCTCCTCGTCCTCCTCCTCCACCACCACCTCCTCGGTGCAGCGGGTGAGGCCGTTGCAGTTCATCTCTGGCCCTGGTCCCTCTGGTCCCAACCTGGTTACATCTGCATTCACGCTGCACTCTGAGAACAGACGAGAAGCACATGCACACAAGAGTTCAGTGGCAGCTTCAAATATAAGAGTAGTCTAGTCACTGACTGGTTTGACTCCTGGACGAAAGCTTCTGGGTTCGGACCCCAATGTCCACAGCCTACCAGTATGAATCCCTGAGTAAAATTCACCGTCACTTTTAGAATTGACTATTGAGTCATTTATCCAATCTTTGTATCATTCTTTCTGTCAATGAAGCCACCCCTACCTGCCGTATCCTCCACTCCTATGTCCTGTAGAGACACCTGTCTGAGGGGAGCGCAGGCCCGCGCCTTGGGAGACTGGGGGTCTTCGTCGTCGTCGTCGTCCTCCTCCTCCTCCACCTCCACCTTCTCCATCTCCTCCAGGTCCATGATGCACTTCTCCAGCAGCGCCGCCTGCCGCTTCTGCTTCTTCTTTAGCTTCTTCTTCTTGTTCTTGGACATCTTGAGCGTCTGGACATCCACGACCCCCACAGACACACAGATGGGTTATTACCGAGGCTATAGGAACTTACACACACACGTCATTTCTAATGAAAACATCAAAAACTGACTGGAAGAAGGGGCCGGTGACTTACTTGTTTGGGCACCGGCGCTGTGCTTACTGAAACGAGAACACGTTTCAAATCAGTGCCAATGTACTTATTCAACACTATTTAGTACCAGGGAAAAATCAGCGAGAGATCTCACAGGGGCCAAAACATGCGTGTGACATACTTGCGGAGCCGGAGGGGGGTGGGGCTCCAGCGCGCTGCCACTCGGTGGCCTCGGCTGCCAGTCTCCTGATGTAGGGCTCGTCCACGCTCATCAGGATGTTCTCTGGCTTGATGTCCGTGTGGATTATCTGACACTTAGTGTGCAGGTAGTCCAGGCCCTGCAGAACCTGGAGTATGCACACACACATAAGAAAGTGCTCAACCTTTTTTCTATTAATCCATTAGTCCGTTGACAAGAAAAGGTATCAGTTAATCACTTCAGTCATTCATCGAGTGAGAATACATTTTACAGTTTCTCAAATTATTGGAACTTGTGATTCCTTTGTATCAACAAAATGATAAATCAATGAATTACAAAAATAGAATCCACAATAGCTGTAATTATTTGCAGCACTAGATGGGGGCGAAAATCATTTAAACACTAAACTTCAAGTGTTGCTAGAGTACTTCTTTCTGTCTTTCGCCTACTTTTTAAAATCAGGTAAGGGGAGATGAGTCCTTGCCATTCGTGAGGTGTGAGGTGTGAGGTGTGTAAGTCATGCACTTATTGTAAGTCGCTTTGGATAAAAGCGTCTGCTAAATGACTGTAATGTAATGTAATAATGTGGTTCCCTGTCGCATGATGCTCTTCACACGGGGGGTGTGTGGTTCCCTGTCGCATGATGCTCTTCACACGGGGGGTGTGTGGTTACCTGTCGCATGATGCTCTTCACACGGGGGGTGTGTGGTTCCCGGTCGTATGATGCTCATCACACAGGGGGTGTGTGGTTACCTGTCGTATGATGCTCTTCACACGGGGGGTGTGTGGTTACCTGTCGTATGATGCTCTTCACACGGGGGGGGTGTGGTTACCTGTCGTATGATGCTCTTCACACGGGGGGGGTGTGGTTACCTGTCGTATGATGCTCTTCACACAGGGCAGTGGCAGGCCCTGGTAGTTGGACTTAATGATCCATTTGAGCAGGTGATGTCCCAGGACCTCAAACACCATGCACACATCTGACACACACCGCAGTTAAGGTCTACTTACAACTCTTCAAAGCAACTACATTTGGCCAAATAATTACCTGATTTTAGTTTTCTGTAAATGTGCCATAATATTCACTCGTCTTTCAGATTTGTTGAGGAAGTTGGAAGAGTCGAACACAGCAGCTGCCTTTACTGCAACTCTTTCTGCTATTTGGAATATGTAAAAGTGTTAAAGTTTAATGCGAATGCAAAATTAATTCTTCAAATACCGATTTGATCTGATTCAGGGCCCTAAGACCAAAGAACTACTTTGGTTCCTCGGTATAGATTTATTATTAATCATCTCCCTAGATCTTTAAATGCATTTTACATTTTCCAAGCTTGCTTTGGAGACATATAGAAACTACATTTCATTAAGCAGCATTTATTTAAAACCTTCTTGCAGGGCGCGAAAAACACCCCAGTTGTAAAGCGGTGTCATATTACAGCACTACGGTTGGGTTTTCGGGACAGGGACAGCAGTAAATGGCTCTCTCTCGCCCTTAGCAACTCGCCTTCGCAGGGCCACTCACAGGTTAGTTGATAGGCTGGGTCTGTTTGGGACACATGGGGCTCCATTCAGCGGGGCAGTCACCTGTTGTTTACAATGTCACCGGCACGTCGGCTTCCAGCTAAATTTGACACCAGTGTGGAGGAATAATCCTTTGGCTGACAAAGTACTTTTCAAAGGGATTAGCAGAGTCCAGCAGCTCCAGTTGGGGCTGCAGTGAGAACAATGGAATGGATCCATCAGTCTCACGGAAGCCCGGAAAACACTGAGAGACGCTGGGCAGAGTAACAAAAAGGATACGAGTTCCGTTAACGCCGGAGATCTTGAAGTCGTCTAGCAGCTGGACCACCATCTCCCTGTTGGGGTCGTCGGGGTCAGAGTTTCGTACCTAGCGGGGGGAAAAAAACAAAACAAAAAACAAATACATATTCTAATCAGAGAGAATTTTTCTTTTTCTTAAAAAGTCTTATAAAAGAAGAAAATCAGTCTGTGCCGTCAGTACTGTTTATAACACATGGATGACATAGTTGAATTGGAATGCTTAAAATTTGAATTAATTACCCTATATAAAAGCAGCAGGTCTAACTGTCACCAAGAATGCTGATTCACACATTAAGAAATTGAAATTCAGTGTGCACAGTTTGCTATGATTACTATACTCACTGATCTGAGGAGTTTGATCTCGTCCACTGCCGTTTCTGTATAGTGCTCTGCGCTTTTCACCACTTTCATGGCCACAAAACGCTTCATCCTGCAACACAACACAAGCAGCACTCACAACAGGAAGCGCCATCAAACACAATCAAATCAAACAGGGTTTTTTTTTTCTTGTTTTTTTTTAAAGGCACCAAGTATAACCCACTGAAATTGAAAATCAAAAGAGCAGATGGAAGAGTTCTTACTGAATGTCCCACGCCAGCCAAACTGTGGAGAAGTGTCCCCAGCCCAGCTTTCTAATGACATGGTACTTCCCGTTGAAAAGGTCTCCTATCTTCACATGGTGATAGCCACCTGGGGAAGAGAAAAGCCAGGCTGAAAACGCTGATCCTACAGAGAAGACACTCGTACAGCATAGGGCTGGGTGATACGGAGTGGGGAGATAGTGGAAGTGGAGGGAGGCGTACCCTTGCAGTAGTCGTTGGGATCCTCCTGCTCCTCATCATCTGAGCCAAGGATCTCCTCCTCGGGCTCCTGTGGAGAGGCTTCTGGCTGTGGTTGGGGCTGAGCTCTGGGATGAGCCGGCTGCCTGTGAGACGCATGGAGAGAGAGAGAGTCACTAGAGAGCTTTCACGTGGACTCCATCATACACAGAGCTGTGCTCTGTGAAAGCAAGCATCAAGGAACAACTCGATACACCACCGACGTTGTGAAAATGTGTTTCACAAAAAAAGCGAAATAAAACAATAAGGATGAGGAACTGATACATGGTGTTAGGAGTCTCCCCACACACTTCTGTAAAGGCAATCCCACTCCTACCTTCAAGTCACTCACAATCCGTTCTCGTTGTGTGTCATCTGACACATTACTACTGTCCATGTGCACAGAGTCCATGTGCAGAAGCAGCATAGTCTATAGTGGTTATGGTGATCATAACGGTTCTGGCTTCAATTCCCATAACAACAGTCTATCTGTGGGCAATCCTTGAGCAAGCACCTAAACCCTACTTGCCTTCCTTAATGACAATGTAATGCACGTCACTTTGGATAAAAGAGACTTGCATTTTGCATTTTGCATTGCAAAAGACATTTATATGCAAGTATTGACTCAAGTCTCTGCAAATTAATCCTGTTGCCTGGGCATTTCCAACTCAAACATCTAATTTAGTTCAGGCAATAACACAGAGGCCTCCTGAGGAGCTCCAACTGCCATTATAGAAGCATCATCTGAGTGGCGGAGTAGACCCTCTGGTCTACTGCTTGCTACTAGAGCGCACATTAACATCTCAAAAATCTCTTCAATATGCATCTAAATTATTTAACAATATAGCAATTTTGCAGCACACTCAAAACACACCATTGAGCAAGAAACTAGAAAATTGACAGATTATTACAATACAAGTTAATATTACATTTTGATTGTCAATTGAAAGGTAAATTGACATTCAATAACATATGTATATGACAATGGCAAACAAAAAGCCATACAGCCATATTAATTCACTTTAGAGTCTACTAAAGCAGCACAACAGTGTATGTATGCATGTATGCATGTATGCATGCATGTATGCATGTATGCATCTACATGTGTATTCGTAACATAATCAATTAAATTCTTTAACAGGCAAAACCAGATCTGACTTTATTTGGGTTAGTCTGTACATTGTTGTAGGCAGCCATAAAACCCTTCGAGCACATGTGCTCCAAAATAAAAAGACAATGTTGGTTCATCTTAATACCACTTCCTTGAGATGGAGGTTGAACTAAAATGACATTTATTGATATCTGATACAAAACTACTTCCTTTTCACACCAAGGTCTGCAGGATGCCTGAGAGCCATCTAGGGATTCTGTGACTAGATGCTCAAAATCCAAGCATGACATTCAAGCCATGTTTTGTTAAAAATGTAATTTTGATGAGGGTTTATTTGCAAAGCTGCTGTCCTTTCTATTGAAACGCAATGTCTCAGTGAGCCTATATATGTAGGCTCCATTCTCTTCATTTTAAATATAGCACTGGGTGTTATGTAACGCTCTGGTGAATGCCTCTGATGGAATGATTAGTAGATCGGTAGATGAACGGACAGTATTGGCCAAAAAGGTGGGAGCAGCACTACGGCTATGACTAGTACACAAAACACATAGTAACAGAAGATAATAACAGACACGTGAACCAACATTTCTGAATTAATGCATACTACGTATAGTTCACGTGCATCACATCAGAAGCTCTGATGTGTGCGGACGACGTGTGTCAGAGATTCTGACGGCTATTGTGCCCGTGCTTTTTCGGACGCGACATTACTGTACCTCTGTGGTACCTAGAAATTAAAATAACTCTTGCCATTTTAGAGATCGGATTTACGACGTAAATAACGCACAACATTGAGGCAAAGCAGCTACTCACTTTTTGCTGGATTTCTTTGCTTTTGCCCTCTTCTTTCGCGCTTGGAGTGCCAAAACTGTCAAGAAACATGATGTGAATTGCCACTTAGTAGTCAATAACGCGTATGATAAACAGTGAAATGAAACACACAATTGGTTACCTCTGGTACGTGACACCATCTTTTACCCTGACATTATCTCACACATGAGCATGTTTGCAAGGATTAACAATAAAACGTACACTCACATTATATGTGCAAGAAGGGCAATTATATGGGTATCTTCCATTGCTAACCTGGTTACCTTCTAAAATTTAGAAAAAGCTGAGAGGAGGTTCAACATGCAAGGTGCGTGGCAAAATAATCACATCGAGTCAGCTGTCAAGCTAGTTAGGAAACGAAACGATACCAGGTAAAGGTTATCGGCGCGTTGGCTGATATATAGATATATATATAGATAGTGTAGTTATATAGAAAGCCTCTGCTTGCTAGCCAACTCCTACATGTTTGATTGAAGCTAGTGTTAAGATAGACAGCTAATGTTAGCTTCCTTCAGCTCAACAGTGCGTGACAGACGTGCTCAATTCCACCACCATCTAAATGTTCACATTGGTAACACATTACTATTTAGGATGGCCGAGAACATGCTATAGCGTATATTTCGTATGATGAGCCATAGAACCTGACATTGCTGGAACGCAGAAATGCTATGTCTTTGTAAAGATTACCTTTTCTCTCCATTTCGGCTGGCTTCGCAGCTAGCTGTTAGCCAGACTAGCAGTTATCGAATGATCCACGCATGCGCATTGGTTTCCATCTGAAAGCGCGTATGAAGCTTGCGGTACCTGGGCATGTAGGACAACAATATATTGAAATCTGTATAGATTTTAGGCAATATGTGTTTATTTTATAGCAAACCTGTCGGACAATACTGTAGCTGCTACAATGGAATGGAATGGAATGCACAACATATACGATCCGGGGTTCCCGGCTGTCTGTCCCCCCCCCCTTTACAACTGTCTAATTTGAGAAACTGGACACTCGTTATGCGTTTTCAGTTTGAAATAGCAGCAGGACTTGGTTACATTAGCAGTATAAGCGCAACAACGGGGTTTAATAGTTAGGCCTCCTTATTTAAGGACATTTCCTTGAGCCATCCCCTCTTTTTGCATCTTTTTCCAAAAATTGTCTCTACTTTCTTATGCGTAATTGTCTTCTGGACGTTATTTTAGTCCTGAAGTTTACTGATGCCAATTTAGTTACCTTTTATATGAGACGGGCCTACCAGAAACTATTGAATGGTGAAGGTATAAAATATATCAAGTGCATCTTTGGTTCTGATGCTTTTGCAGATCTTATTGCAGTCTCCCAAGGAGCTATCACGTTGATGTTGAGAAATACCAACTTGCACAGCAGATATCATTTGGTGGAACAATCCCAATATTAATATAATCACTAGCATTAAAGAGACATTGGACTCTGAAAAACAAGTTTTTATTTTTGATAAACAAATGTAGAATTATAGTTACTCTGCTGAACTAAAAATAGATTACTGGGGTTTCTTCATTGTTGTTCATAAATACCACCTCAACAATGTATAAATACATCTAAATCCCTTATTTTATTTATATTTCTATTAGTTTTAGCTGGACACTTCAAATTCCTGTAAACAAACAACACACTCTTGCATACATACATACAAATAACACAAAGAGTTTACTGATAGTGATTGCTTCATGACATAATAAAAATGCTATTTACACATTTGAGTAGATGTGACAATTTTTCCTGTCATATAAACCTGTGTTGTTCTTAAACAAGGGGTTTGATTATTTCTTATGGATTAAATAGGATTTATTTCTAGTTATCTAGTTTAAGAACACTTCAACTGGAGACCTGACGCAAACACAGAATTTAAATCTATGGACAATGGAAAATGTCAATACTTTATAGAGAACAGATACATTCTTATATTGGCAAAGACACAACTGCAAATCCCATCATACATTTAAACAATTAAGAACCGGGCCTATAATAAAAAGGTAACAGACATACATTTAATTTTACAAGCTTATGACAGTGGTGTGTGTGTGTGTGTGTGTGTGTGTGTGTGTGTGTGTGTGTGTGTGTGTCCTTGGCAGAGTGAAAGACAGACTAGAGTATTCTATTTTTAATCAAGACACTAAAAGCAAAATATAAGTTATTCATTCCTACATCTTTAAACACACGCAATAGCACAGCTATAGTTTAGGACGTTTCAGCATCTCATTTTCTGAGTGTCACAGTGGTGAGTCGTACAAGTCTGGATACAACTTGAGACACATATACAACTATTGAAGCTACAGGAAAAAAGAAAATAATTTTGATGGAGGACATTTCCCAGCAATACACCAATAGCACTAGTGGTTCATAAAAAATCTCTTGCCATCTCCACTTTTGATTGTGTTCCCTCTATTAAAAAAACAAGACTTACAGTAGAGAATGTTTTCTTTGATTAAAAGTGATTGGCTAAAGGGTTGTAGGCACTCTGATAAGATGTTGGAGTCAGGATTAAACTGCTGGATGCTCTGGACAGCGCTCACGACTCCATGACGTCCTCGTCAATAGAGGGCTCAAAATTCAGCATCTCCTCATAGGTTAGCCCTATAAAGAAAAATAAACATGCAAAAAAATTGTTAAGAATAATGATGTACTAAGGATAGCATATTATAAACGTATAAATGTTTTATTTTTTAAATACAATTAAAACCCTCTTTTTTTCTGGTCAATTTGAAATGACAAATTACTTGTTGGATGTAATTCATTATTATTTATAATCCCTTTGTAAACACTCCAACTCCTTAGCCTTCTGTTGAAGATATTTGGTTCCTAAAATATAACAACATCTGAATCTAAACTATTTGGCAGCAATCCCGATGAAACGACCAAATGGAAAAGGTAGTGATATAGTGCTTGACATTTGACCAACTTTCCTCTGACCTCATCCTGCTCTAGCTTAACACATTTGGGCTTGGAAAGGTTTAAACACAAACCAGTGTAACATCAGTGCACATCCTCAGTGTTTCATGAGGACATCCCAGGTCCCCAAGGTGAACAGTCTCTGGCATGACGGTACTTTCACTTTCCTCTGACTTCAGCTACCTCTTGCTTGTACACTCGTGTGAAATCGGCTTCAAACCTAAACTATAAATGCACTCAGCATTAACACCTGACTATCGCCTGGGACGCTTGACCACACTGGACACACAGCATGTGTGGCCACTTGACTCTGTCCACACAGGCCCCCAAATAAAAGAGCAGAGAGAAGGAGGAGAAAGCAGCCGGAGAAAAGAAACAGCAAGACTGGGTGTTGAGTGTTTGCCCTTAACCTAAGCGGAACAAATCACATCATCCATAGCTAAACACCCCATACCTTCTAAGCAGTAGGAGTTTCTAGTTCTGTGAACCATGAATACGCTGGCGATTACACATACGTTTCCACTCCTTGATCTCCAGCTCGCGGCTCTCAAAGCTCTGGTCGTAAGGCTCAGCGCTGGGCTCATCGTCGGGGTCGTGGTATTGGACAAAGTAGGGATGGACCAGAGCTTCGGCTGCAGTGAGCCGCTTGTCCGTGTCCAGAACCAGCATCTTCTCAAGCAGATCCACAGCTGTTGAAGCGGTCCAGAAGAAACGGATCAGGGCAATAAGCCAACACTACCACAAGTTGTTTTTTTGTGGTGGCATAATTTTCCAAAAAGAAAATCAGTTATTTCAATTTAAAATGAGCACTCACTTTTGGTACATGTTTTGATTTTTAAATGTTAAAATTTCACTGGGCATTTGACTGATGGGTAAATATAAGACTCTACTCCAGACGTTTGTGTTATATGCCATTTGGTGGATGCTTTTACCCAAAGTGTGCCCAGTAAGGCACTTTGAGTCCATACATTCTTAGCATGGTTGGGTGGCCCCAGGGGGAAATAGGTATGGCAAAGTGTGTAGTGTTTATGTATAGCAAACTCTGGATGTTTCTCATACTCGCTCGCACGCATGCACACACGTACCACTCCCGGCCAAGAAAGCTATTCTAAAATGAATGTTGTCAGACTTAAACCTGCAATGACAGTGATGTATAGAACAATACTCATTACATTTATTAAAGCTCATGTGCTGTATTACCTTGGGGGTTGGCACCGATGAACACGTCAGCAAAATTCCTCTTGGGCATATGCGGCAAAGAGTTGATGTAGTTCCTGGCCTGGAAACATTAGCAATTCCATCATTGTGATCATTGTATAAACCTATATACAAGTCTACACCATTTTATAATATGCCTCTAATTTATTTTTATTTTTTTAATTGACAGACAACATATCTCTCAGATCAATTAATCATTAAGCTAAGCGTCACATAGAGATTTGCCGAGGTGAGAGGGTATATTTTTTTGTAAATGCACAGGCAGAAAACAGACAAAGCACCATGTAGCAAGAAGTCTTGAATAACATACAGAGTAATTAGTACCATAGAACCAAGGAAATGTATTTCAGAAAAACAATGTGCTTGTAATAAGTTGTTGTATAAACAATTCTTGATGTAAAAACTACGGACACCTTGTTACGTTGAAACACAGCACTAAATGTTAATAAGTTAACAGTTTGCAATTGTAATTTCAAACATGCATCAAGCATGCTGAATGACACTACATACATTTAATACAAATAAGGCATCAAGCGGACAAATTATCATTTGTCTCAGATCACTTGAGTTGGCAAAAAGTGTTTATGGCTACACTATTGTGATGGACTCTACTCAGACTCAGATGTGGATACGGAGGGATGGAGAGAGTGGCGTGATGGGCAGCTATCGTTGCCCACCACAGCTCTACCAGAAGGTGCTCCTGCTCACCTCATGGCTGGGCATCCTGCTTATTAGAGATGCTGGGGGCGTCCCTGTCAGTCGCATTATCTGCTGAAGCTGGTTTATATCTACGAGACTCGGGTCAAGGGGAGTGTAGCGATACAGCAGAGTTGGTTAAGTAGCAGCTTCTATTGGCAGAAAACGCTTTGTGGCTTGCCGCGTGTTGTCTTTCTACACGCTTTCGTTTGCCCAGGGAACTTGCGGTTTTTAACAAATGTTTTGATAAAGACTGAAGAAGAGGCCGGTTAGACAGAGACAAAGAGAACACCGTCACATGCTTTGAAAAAAGATGCAAGATGCGAAGAGTCCTAGCAGTCAGTAACAGGTGGCAGAAGAATGTGAGAGAATGTCGTTTCATTTGATTAGGATTAAAATACAGAGGCAAAAGTCGTCCACAGTTCACACTAAACCACCCAGACAACAATCATCTCACAAGACATGTTTGCTAGCGGATACACAAACACACAGATTCTTTGTGGATTAAAAGACAAAACCCTTGCATGATGACGTGGACTCACAGACTCAGAAGATATTTTCATCAAGAGCTCGGGGCCTGGCGTTCCGACGAGCAGCATGATAAGCTTCAACTGATCAATGTCTACCCGTGTAGTAAAGGAAGACTGGAGCTTCACATGGGAGACCCTGGAATCTCTCACCCGTTAGTCGGCATCATACATGGAAAACCAACACAACTCATTGTTCAAATATCAGTATCCCTGAAAACAGTCACCAGTCTCCATTAAAGTCATGGTGAAAAAAACAACTCTTTTCAGGGCCATTGCATTATTGAAAGCGGCATATTATTCCAAGTTGGCAGCTCTCAGCAGACTAGAAGCCAAGAGGAGATAGTGGTCACATACAAGTTAGCAATTTTATAGAAAAGGATGCTGGCAGGTGGAGAGCTATGTAAACAAAAGGAAAATGAACAGGACATGCAGTCTTGGCTGGTTAAACTATTCAAACAAACACGAGGTGTGACATAGGCTGAGAAGGGAAAAGGAAAGAGATGAGTAGAGGCAAAGTGTTTGTAGAGTTTCAACAAGCCGTCCTCCTGCAGTGAAGAGGAGTGTTGCAGCTCATAGCAGAACACCACACACCACATCAGCGGTGTGTTGAGAGAGGGGACAGCACCGCCCCACCAAATGCAATTCTAGGCTCCATTGGATCACCTCCCTGCACATTGGGCGTGACCGGTGACGGGAGAGTCCCATTAACTTTATGCAAATAAATATGTTGCTGGCAGCACAAACAGTCATTTAATTGGACAAACACGACTTGTTGCGTTCTCGTAGACGCTTGTTAAATCCA
>OMNS01030751.1:0-29897 GCA_900303225.1 Laemonema laureysi | reverse complement strand
GTAGCGGTAGCCCGCCTGGCTCCAGAAGACAGGCACTGAGCCGCGGCTCTGTACAAAGGACAGCGTGTGGCTGTGCACGTGGATCAGCTGCTCCGTCTCCACGTAGTTGGCAACATGGCCGTCCGTGTCCACTCCCCGACGCTTGTAGCGCATGCCTTTGGCAGGAGGAAAGGGGTGAGAGGGAGGGAATCATCTTTACTTACACATCATCAACGGAACGGATCGGGTTTCCCCCGGTGAGCGTAACAAACACACCTTGGTGAATTAATTAAACCGCAACCCGGTGTGAACCTTGCCGTGGCGGCACTGCTTATGAAAAGGGAGATTTGTGGAAGGCTCTTTAATGTGATGCGTCTGGTGGTTTACAAGGTGGATACAAAAATGCAATGCAATACAGTTCTCAATTTGAGCCTCAATGAATGTAGAGCTAATGCTGGCGTTAGACTGAAACACCCGTTTTTGTTTCACAGCATTTGTTCGCTCATGTTACTAATGAACAATTACGTAACAGGTTGGGATACAAAGAGTAAATAAAGGGGAAACTTATGGTAATGTAGTTTATCTTTATATATGTGTTTATGTATTTATGCTGTATATAATGTAATGTAATGTAATGTAATATATATATATATTTGGTACCTGCACGGTGGCGGCTACGGCGAGAGATGAGGGCCACGGTGAAGCGAGGGTGGATGTCGTCCACGCAGGTGAGCTCCTGGGGCGGGGTCTCGGGGCTGCTCCTCTCGTCGTCGGGGCTCTCGTTGTAGTTCACCACCAGCTCCTCCACCTGGACGAAACCCTGGATGATGGGCGTCACCCAGAAGTCCACCTCTGGGACCTGGTGGAAAAGTAAACCGTAAGATGTGATAAGAAACCCATTTTTAGACTATGTTTTACACACCGCTAAATAACCTAAAAACGAATTGCATAACAGTTATCCCCAACAACAATTATTTTTAAATATTTTTCATATTTGTCAGAGATGCTGTGATCATCGCAATCTGTGCTTAAGAGAACATTTTGAAATAACACACATCCATAAACTGTGAGAACAGCCTTTTCTCTTGGGATGCTTTGCTTCATTTATTCCTCAGGGAAAAAAGCAGTGAGTCATGCGATGTTTTGGTTTTTGGGAAAAAAAAATATTACCTGTAGGTCAATGAGCTCCTGAATCATGTGTTTGTTCCAGAAAAAACGGTCATCAACCTGGCAAAGAATTAGAACAAAAAAGACAAGGTCAACCAAAACAACATCAACCGAAACATCATTTTCACTTCTGGTAATAATAAAAACTGACTTGAATTAAAAAAGGTTTTTTTTTTTTTCTTTCAATTCTTTATTTAGAGGATAGTTGAGAGCGTTACAGGGTTGCTTTCCCTCGCACACACAGAGAGCAGCATGACTCGACACCCTTCCCTTCTCATGTTCTTGGGGGTGTTTCGTTGGCGTGACTGCGTGTGTGATGTCAACCGCAAACTCACCTGCTTCCAAAGGGGCAAGTCGGACTTGCCGGAGTCTCCCTGCCGCTGGACGGTGTTGGTGAGGTCGTAGGTCATGCTGTAGTAGAAGGAGTCGGAGTCCATGAATATCTTGTACAGCTCGTCCAGCAGCCTCCGCTCCATGCGCTCCCTCTCCTTGTTCTCCTTCACCTGGAAGGCAGGGGAGTACTGGTTTGGGAGGGGACGGGTGGGTGGTTGGTTGGTTGGTTGGTTGGTTGGTTGGTTGGTTGGGTGGGTGGTTGGTTGGTTGGTTGTTTGGTGGACAGTAGCATAAAAGTAGGTGGGCAGGGAAAACACAGAAAGAAAACAGGGGGGAAAAAAAGAGAAAAAGGGAGGGGAGGTGATGAAAATATAACAAAACAACAAAACATAAAATAAAACAAAAGATGAGAGAGGGAAAAAAACGATGAAAACTGAGAGAAGCGCATCATCGCTCGTTACCTTCTTCTTGATGGGCACGGCCACGTTGGATTTGATCTGGGTTAGCGTTTTCATGAGGAACTTGGAGTCATCTGGAGATGGGGCTAGCTTCTCTGGCCTGTCGATTCCAAAGTGATGCTTCTTGCAGAGCTGCAAAACAGTTAGTGAGTCTTCATGTCGCAAAGATTATATAAAACTTAGCGTTACGTCACACAGTTTTTTTTCATGAAAGAGGTCATAGATGTCCACTGCAGCAAGTCACTTCATCTTAAATCAAAGTGTCCTTGTGCGCAAAACAAACAACCGTCTACAGTGGAAACCCGTGCGAAGCATTGAATATACTCAAGCACAACTAAACCACTAACCACTACATACAGACCACCCATTTACACCAAATATAGTGACGTATACATGCGTAGTTTGTGAATAGCAACATACTAATCTATTACAGCAAACTCTACAATTCACTGTCCTACAGGATTTCTAGCCACAAGGAATGGAGTAATTATTGGGCTGGGCATATAGGATGTACACGGGAACGGTGTCTAGGGGAAAATCTAATAAGGATGACTAACCATCTTGGATATTACTCACTTGAAAATATTCTGTCTCATCATCCATGAAGCTCCCCTGAAAGACTTAAATCTTAATAATTCTTAATTCTTCCACGGTCTAATTTTGAAAGAAAATGCATTGGTGTGTGTGTGTGTGTGTGTGTCAAACAGGATATAATATTTATTTATTATAATATATTTATTTTACACTATTGTCAGCTCATCTTAAGAGATGATTCATACTGACTCATACAGTTGAGTCAGCTTGAGTACAATGACAAGAGGCTGAGGAGTACAACTCGCCAGCATCAGTAAATTATATCGAACAGAATGCACATGAAATCACGAGAAGACGCTTCCATGTGACAAGGGAAATATTAGAGTGCACACCTCCAACTCAAGCTCCTGGGGCTCCTCATCTGACAGAGGAATGACCGCAATCTTGGTGATCTTGTAGACTTTGTGATTACCAGGCAAATTGCCAACCAATGCTTTCTGCCGGATTAATACCAGGCCAAGAGGAAGATCTGCCAATGGGAAGAGGGTGGGAGGTAGAAGGAAAGAGATGCATCATGGGTGAAGGATTCTTTGCATTCTACAGAGAGTGTGCGACGAAACCAGCTGTTCTAACGCCCTCAGAATAATGAACTCTGTTAATTATGCAACCAAAGACATCCAACAGGGACGTTTCAAACAGAACATTCAATTTGTTATCAATGTTATTAATGTTAACACTGTTGTTTTCTTGTGAAGAGGATCATTTGTTAGCAGTTAGTAGAATGTGGATGACCTAGTTAGTCTTACAAAGTAGTTGAGGATAAATACTTTGAAACCCTTTTATTTTTGTTTTATTTCTTACAAACCTGTGTGAAGTTGTATCTTTCCAATGATGCCTTCCACTAGACCCAAACACACTGGGTTCCAAGCTAAAAGAAGATCTGTTGCTGGAATAAAAACAGAAGGGAGTCCAAAGGTAGTTACAAGAGAGACTGGACAGAACGACAGAACCTGAAACACAAACAGCATTTTTCATACCTCACCAACCTGGGAATACAAGGATCTTAATAAGCCTGACGTAATATTGGACGACCGCCACGTTTCAAGCTCAAACACATTTACGTGAACGTTGCCCTATTCAGCTCTGAGAAAATACAGTGTGGTGACTCATGTGTGAACATCAGATCAAGTTCTGTATGTTACGGTCATGGTGGAGTGCTCCACTAGTGGCAACCTCTGTCTTTTATCAATGACCTATTTCTTATTTGCTTCATTTGATCTTATTTAGCATAGTCTCACTATTTCTTTCATCTTTCTTTCTTTTAATCTGTGAATTCATTTAGAATGCAAAGTTGTTGATGTTTCTTTTGTCTGAGAGGGCTCTTTCTCAACCTCTTAAAAAATGCTATTGTCTCTGTACAATTTGGTTATAAAAAAGGTACTATAGAAATAAATGTATAATATTATGACGAAGAAAAAAAAGAAAAAAGGGCAGGCGCAGAATAACAACATTAACAGACGTGGGTGGAGAGCTTTGACTGTTGGCAGCATCAGTAACATACCCTTCCTGTTCTATGAGCCACAGAAATCACCCTGGTCTCAAAACAAAAGCTACCAAAATAATACCTTGGCCGTTGCACGGAACATACAATATAACGGAAATTGTCTGCAGTGTATGAGGGTCAACCGTCCCCAATGAGTAGTCGAAACCCTTTTCCAATTAAATAATGGAAGAGTGTTGCAACCCAAACCTGTTCAGGCTGGCTGCACACCCATATAACTTTAAGCAAAAGCAAAAGAAGATAGCATGCAAAGCCTTTTGCTATCTCTACCTCCACTTCATGTACACTTTTGGTTAGCAGCTATTGCATTGTATTACTTGACTTAATCCCTATTACCTTAAAACCACACCAAGACAAACAACAACACAAAGATACATCAAGAACAAGACTCCAGAAATGTTGTACATGAAACTGGCTCATTCGAGAGATAGTAGCTGAGAATATAATACTATTATAATCCTGGCAAACTCATGTTTTACGCGAAAATAGACTATATAAATAGAGTACTGAAACGTGTCCGTTTCAGTATTTATATTCTCACTAAAGCAATAGTCTTAACCTTCTTTTAACTTCTCTCTATAATATAAATTAATATATGTTAAATCACCAGATACTCAGATCTCAGTTTTACCTCTGCCAGTAGTGAAACCTGAACCTAATTGATTCATCTTATGGCTTAATGTCTGAGACTGTCATAGGACGTTTGTAAAAGAATGTGCTCTGGAGAGTATGATGAATACAATAACAATAGCGTTTAGGCATAGGGTGTGGACGGATCCAACAACATTAGATTCAGAATTGTAGAGGAAATCATGACCTATTTACTGCCACCATAAAAGGTGACGTTACAGCAATGAAGTGGATGCAATGTCAACTAGTTACTGTCAATACAGGTAAAGGGAGAATGCATAAGTTTACGAAGATCTGCTAGTGTTCACAGAAAAACCATGTTATGACATTTTTATGTCACTATAAACGTCATGTCATATCACCCTGTGCGGAATACGGAATTGTATCTTGTAGACAAGTGGTTAAATTAGTTAAATAGGTGAAGCAAGATGTAAGGGCTGACATCCAGTACTTACCAGGTCTAACGCTCATGGTCCCATCTTGTCGGCTACACCACAGAGCTCGGTCGCCGCTCTGGAGAATGTAATGGTCTTTGGCTTGGAAGAGCTCCATTATGCCCATTCACGTTGTAGGCAAACGTGTAGCCAGCTGGCAAAATAAATATCTTATTATAAATAACTAATTCGTCGTCTTAGTTGCCAAAAAAATGGAGTAAGTCAGAAAGATATAGCTCGCCCAGCTCGGTTTTACAGGCTGCTGCGCTAGCTAGCCCGCTAGCAAGCTAGCAGCAGCTGGATGCTTGAAAAATTCGTTAATTTGACTTTGACACATGATAGAAAAAATGAATGCCGTTTCGATACGGGTTGCGGTCCTTCTCAAAAACATGTTACGGTCATTCAAAACCGAAACTGGTCTTGGTTCATAGTTCTCCACGGAGCCGCTTCTTCCATTCAGGACGACACACCAGACCCGTCAATTTCCTGCTCTAAACAAATGCACGTGACCATTTACCTGACTCGCCATCCACTAAAGACCACCCCTCCTCGCTCGCGTCTTTTCCAATAGATATTAAGACACCTATAATTTTTTTGTATAGCAGCATTACTAACGTTACTGAATAATCCCAGAGGTGGAAAAACACTGACTTGGTAGACGCAAAACCGGTAGGGTTGCTTTTATGAAGACAAACGCTGGAAGCAAGGCAATCCTCGGAAATGGTGGAAATATGTTTGTATTACGATATTAAGTACGTATGTGGAGGCGCACTTCAAAATAAGGGCTTGGACATATTGAACTTGGTTATCAGCAGAAATCAGATAATTTAGTTAACATGTGTTAACTGCCTTTTATAAAACCAGGGTCTTGGTTTTGCATGATTGTTTATCGTTTATGGCACAAATGCAATTGTAATAACATGATCATTCAAAATCAATTAATGTCAGTTAGATTTTTATTTGGAACAACAACAAGGTTCATTGCTTTCAACAATAATGCAATCCTTAAAGTATGTGCTTAATAGGCCTACTAGTAATAAAAACAGTTACCAAATGATTCTTTCAAAAGCTAGATGGCATTTTCTTAAAAATATTACCTTCCATATAGCAACACAATTTCATTACCATATGAATCTCACAACAGGTAAATCCTCTGTTGACTTTGTTACTTTCATTACCTTTTTGAGTCTATTACACATGGGTGCTTTGATTACTCTCTATGCTCCTTGTCTATCTGTATCCGTGATTCTTACAGAGCAGCAAGTTTTGTCCCATACACACAACTTACATCCACATCTGTCATAACTATGCATTGATAAATGTACCAAAAAACCAAATTATTAGTTTCTTACCGTGTTCAAAATATAGCAATTATATTTCCAAATAACAACTAGAACTGTTCACGAAAAAAACAAACACTCAACAATACAGTCAAAACTTGTGTAACTGAAGTATTTCAAACAAACGTTGATCTTTCAGCATGTTACATTTCAAGAGTGTCAAAAGTGCAGACAGTAGAATAGGTAGTCCATCAAATGCAGAATCTACTAAACCTAAATCTGAAGCAGCTCAAAACAAATACCCATTTGGCTGCCAATGGAAAATGGTTTCCTGCTGAGTTTTGCAGTTTGTAACCGCTTGACACCCCCAGCTAATACACTGATGATCCTAATGGTGCTCTTCCAACTGTAAACGTACTGTCTTTAGGTGTTTTGTGATCAAGACAAAAGGCAACTACTCATACACAAAGACTTCCCACAGTTTTCATCAAAAAGGCCTCAACACTGTGATTTTGACAGCTTTCCTTTATGGGATGCCGATGGCACTACAAAGAAAGGCAGCAACATTGGCTTGAAAAACATAATTGCACTGAGCCACCATTACTTATGTGGTGAATGCCAGGAAATACCAACACTGTTAAGTACTCACTGCATGCAAGTCAAAGATTAGAAACTGTTGTATAACATGAGGAGAAAGGGAGACAGTACACTGGGATAGGCCTGATGAACACCAACTTCCAATATTTAGATTTTATCTTTCTGCCCTCTTGGTTTGAACACTGTGCAAGTCATTAAGATATCTCCCTTGAGGCCTCAATATTTTCAGTTACCATCATACTAGGCTCATCTTTCAGTGGCAGGCTGTCGCCTTCCACTGAGGGCGTACTGGCGGGCGCGGTTGGTCGCTCATCCAGTTGCTCCAGTTCCTCAAGTATTGTTTGAACCCGGCGGACTCCGTCGCGTCTCGCCTGTCGAACATCCACCCGTCCCTCTGGGTCTACAGAGTCCAGTGCTAAAAGCTCTTTGGTTAACATCTCCTCCAGTAGTAAGTATCTCTTATCGTTCTTCTTGCCATCAAAGCATCTGACTTCCTGCTCCAGCTTGGTGACTCTTTCTACGATCAGTTGCACCTTGGCCAACCCGGGGTGGCTTGGGCCCGGAGTGGCTGGTTCGTCGCAAACCTTAGCAGCAGGCACACTTCCAGGAGCAGGGTCCTGGGGTTCTGTTTTAGGAGGTATTTGGACCGTGATATTTGCCGTTTGCTGCGGTGGTTGGGGTTTCTGGAATTGCGGCGGCGGTGAATACAACTGTTCAGGCTGTTCTTCGGGCTGTTGCACAGGTTGGTGAATAGCTGTAGGGGGCAGCGGCGGGGCCTGATGAAACTCATGTGGTGGCGGAGTTTGCTGTTGTGGGAACTGTGGTGCATAATGGGCTTGTTGGGCCTGCTGCCGTTGCTGTGGTGGTGGCGGCTCGTGGAAGTGAACAGGAGGGGGTGGAGGTGGAAATGGTTCGTCAATTTCCATGTGGAAAGACTGTGGCGATTGGAGTTTCTCGGGCTTCTGCTGGCTGATAAATGGCTCCTGCTCAATCTTCACAGGTACTTCTCTTGATATGTGCTGCTGAACCTTGAATAAATGGAGGACACATTGTTAGCCATCCGGATAGTATACTCTTCAAATTAACTGTATTTATCATGACCAACTTCAACTGTAAAGTGCCAGAGAAGTGAGTTTTTATAGGTATTTTATTTGTTACCTGTGGTCGCTCTCCCATCACTTGCGTTACAATAGGAGACTGACTCCTTATATGCTGTGGGAGGTGAATGGGTGCTGCGTCACGGTGTCGGGGGGGTTGCATGGATCCACAATGGCCGGTCCGTTCATCTGGCTGTGGCCGATGGAAAGGCTGCTGGTGCTCGGAGAAGGGTATGCGTTGGGAATAGACTGTGGGGTTTAATTGAGATGACTGTGACGGTGCTTGGCCTCCACTGCCCTCGTGGATCACAGGGATGGAGATGTAACCCGCCTGCAGACCCGTGCTGCTGGGCCTCTGGGGTTGGTGGAAAGGGGCATTGTAAACCTTCAAAATAAAAGTTAAAATTGCAGCCATTAACATCTAAGAATTTCTGTCAAATAAAACGTAAACTAAAAAAATATATTGTTTGTGCTATCCATTCCAGATCACATAATGCAACTGCATACTTTAATGTGAGTTGAGAACACTGAATCAGAACCAAAAGGTCTGAGCTGCAGTCTCACCTCTGTTGTGTGAGAAGTGGGTGAACATGACTTGCTGGGCTCAGGGGAGCTGCCGTCAGGATGTACATGTAGAGGAGATCTAGGCCTGCAGTGGAGCCCTGGCGTCGGGGAAGGCGTTTGCCCATCTGTGTGGATAGTCTGTGTGGCGCTGGGCTGGATGTAGGAAAATGACGGCTGCTGTTGCTGTCGCAGTTCTGCGCCCTCGTGGAAGATGGGGATGGGGACGTACCCTTGGCGTAGTGTGGGATGCTTCATCTCCCTCACAAAGGACTTCTGCGCCTCCTGGGGGCTTGTATCTGGTGGTACGTTGGGTCCATTTAGAGTCAGCGGGCTGACCTGAAAGAGAGGCAAGGCATTGATATGTCACACATAGAATATAAAAGACATTGATGTAGAAATTAAGGGAACAGTGAGGGTCTTTAAAGATCTTTTACATTTTATGTTAAAGCAGCACTTGACAGCCCAACCCTGTTGACTAAATGAAGAGTCAACATCAGCTTTGTAATGTCTTGACATTCAAACACAATTACTAGGCCAGAGCAGCTTTTCTAAACTGATAGCACACAGAAGATCAAAATCAACATAACGTGGCACAAGGATATCTAATACTGCCAACATCAGACACATTTGCAAATAAACCTTGAATTTTGGTGAAGGTATGAAGAGATTCTCTTGATACAAAAGTCTGAGAAATCTGAAGGAATTTCTGAAGAATGCATGTGCTGGAAGCATAATCTAAAAGAAACTATTACAAATAACATTGATTTAATTTTGAAAGTGTTTATATATCACATAAAGAATATATTTCAACTACTACTACACATTTACTATACACAAACTAAACACTAATTTTTAACTTTCTTACTCTGGGTTTTTGAAAATGGTTAATGAGTAATAAATCACAAATTAGTAATTTACACTCAAAGTCTCTTTTGGCTTGTTCTATACTTACTGTACAGTGTACACAAAAGAGAGTTTAGGATAAGACACCTGTTAATGACAACCAGGGAGGGAAGCTTATAAGCAACAGGTCTATTGATAGCACACCACTTATTGCGCATGGCATATTTATAAGTATAGTGTTTCAACTTCTGTTTCAGTCCATTGAGGAAATATATGGAAGCCTCTATTATGAACATTTGGGCACTAGTTAAATTCTCTCATAAAAAAGTTGTGAAATATCTCTGAACGACCCTTTGCCCTCTGCCATTTCACTGTGGGACGCTGTAGTCTCTCTATTGCTTGAAGCACTGCACCATTTTTATCCCCTGACAGCTGTGTCTTTCCAGCAGATTCTTCGTGACACTAACTTTGGACGGCAAGAGTTGATCTCGCAAAAACATGCTATTTTACAGATCGATGCCACCTCAATATTTCAACGTTGTGACTGATTGTGCAGAGGCGAGATTTCAATACAAGCGCAAACATGTTTGATATCATAAAAAAACATTGACAGTAATATTTCACGAGGCCAAATGTAAACGGACAGACTCAATCCTTGTAAGGAAAAAAGTTTCTTCAAACCAGACAACGACGGGAAGAAACATTTCTATAGCTCGTACTCACAAGCGCTCTTTACATACTGCAACGTGCGTCATCTAGCAATCATTCGCTTAGATCATACGACAAGAATATAACGGAGCAATACTAGTTATAATAGGCTTATGAGCTGTTGCTGTCGCGGAGGCCTATAACGTAATTGTGGCAGACCTTTGCCAGTCCTTTACGGTCAACAACATGTCAAATTGTAAAGCTGAAATACACACTTAGTAACCCGTCAATAACCCAACCACCCAAATAGGAAAATAAGGGCAGTAGACATCCTAATGGAAATCGATTATAATAATAAGGAAACAAACACTCAACTTCATAGACCGAGTCTCATACCTTTTTGACATCATGCCTTGGGTCATTCCAGGTTGTTGTGCGATTATTATGATCCACAAAAAAAGGCCAACCCGTCTGTGGATCTATTTTAATTTCCCATCCAAGAGGCAGTGGGTCGTTGTTATTTGCCATAGCTACTAACGGTGAGTGTGTTCTTACGCTGTCCATGTCGCTGTCGAGACATTTTATACAGGCAAGGGACGCTTTAAAGATTCCTTAAATGACGTATACAAAAGGGGCTGGAGGTTTCTCGAAATAGCACGATCGCTGGGGCGTTGAATGAGATGGCATGCAGTCCACTCATGTTGTTCTTACTATGTTCAGTGCATGTACTAGTATTTACTAGATTGTTCTACCAGTAGGTCATTTCATATATATATATATAAATTCATAATTGACGACAGATTTTTTGTTTTCGCATTGCAAAAATGTGTTTAGCCTACAGACAGGCGATATTAAAAGCAGTAGCCTAATCTAATCATTAACGATGGCCATATGGTGGACAATAGTATTCATCTACCTATGCAACTTTTTTGCTTCCTATGGCATGTAGTTTGTGTGTGTGTGTGTGTGTGTGTGTGTGTGTGTGTGTGTGTGTGTGTGTGTGTGTGTGTGTTTACACTAAAAATTAGTTAGTGTAAATTGCAAATGCTTAATTTTGATCTTTAACATACCTACCCAGGCTCAGTCTTTCTGTTTCAGTTTCCATTTGTCTAGCTTGGATGGCCTATAGAGTTATTACATGTAGTGTACATGTGTAGTGTAGAGAAAATATGAAAAGCCTCTTTCACACAAAATTCCTTGTAAAGTGGAGAGAGAGAGATTTTCACTATTCACACGTGTCCTCTACCTTCTGGAACATTTCCGTCTTGCGCCCTTTCACACAAGGCACAGCAATGCCGGAATAGATGGGGCAAGGGGTTAAGTCCAGCAGATGGCGGTAATGCATCTCGAACTGTCCAAGACAGCTGCCTATCAATTTCACCCTCAGCTACCATAATTTTGAATCTGTCCAGTTGCCAACCATTTTTGAAAAAGGGAGCTTGTTTGCAAATAAAATAAGTTGTACTGATATTGTTATTGACTCACTCGAAAAGCATATGCGCCTTAAGATAAACAGTCCGCGGATTCAAATACGTCATCAGCGGTGTCTTGTGATTGGTTCGCTCGGAAAGCGTCTTACGTCAGACGGACGTAACCCTTTACGTGCCGCTCCCTGTAATGTTACTGCTTTCATTCACAAACTGTGTTCGGGAGATGTCGCTGGGTCTTGAGGTGGGAAATTGGAAATGTTCCAGAACATTTCTTGGATAGACTGCATGTGTGAAAGGAACTTAACCTACTCCTTGTCATTATAGTTGATAGTACAAACATGAACCTTATTGATGCTTTATACATTTGAGTTAACCATGAATGTAATATTAAGAAGGTAGACTATATATTATTGCCATAGATAGACTGTGTAATGACTATTACAGATGAATATCCTTAAGAGTAAGATTATTAATGTATGAATAGTAAAAGAGTAAAAAGAAAGGCAGACAAATGATTCTCCCCACAGCTTTAGGTTGACAACCAAGCACTCTCATGCCTCATCCTTGTCAGCTCCCTGTGGACCCACCAAAGGTTACATGTAAATGCTTAAATCTGATGTATATGGCCTCCTTCATTTCACCCGCCGTTTGGAATGAGGCATCCAGCTCTATGCATAGGGCAATGACCCCTGGCACCCCCTGGGTCCTGGACAAGGGTAATAGAGCCAAGAGCAACACCAAATGTGTAACTAGAGAACAGAACAGGAGGTAAAAACAACAGCAGGACCATGTTGCTGTGGATCTGATGGAGGTTTGGCTAGAGCATGGACTGGAGCTGGACATGGACTGCTTTGAACATTAGCAGCAGTTCCTGGATGGGACTAGATCTACCTGGCCAAGGTGTGGAGGCTCAGGGACAGGGTCCTGATTGGTAGTTTTGTATAGTAAAACTTTGTATAGTTTTGTACTACATTTGTCCTACATTTCCGTCTTTGTATTGCAACTGATGCACAGCAATTTCCCTCGGGATGAATAAAGTTGTATCGAATCTAATCTAACCTAATAGAATCTAGTAGCAATACCTCAATGCCAAGTTATCATGATTTTATTGTTTTACACAGTTTAATGTAGTATGGTTTGAATTTGTCAAATGTCCCTTCAGGTAGGTCCCTTCTAGACTAGAGTCAACTTCATCAACTTGTTGTTCCTTTCCTTTTGTGAATGTTCCTTTTTCTCATTTTGCGTTTAAGCATTTGGGAATCCCTGAACATAAATAATAAGTAATAGAAGTTCACCTATGGACTCGTCAACCTGCACACCTCTCCAGCGATCTAATAACGGTCATGTTTTCACTACTGAAAAAAATGATTTACAAAGATCATGATTGTAAATGTTGAAATTACAACAGCCTCTAATTTGAAACGGACACGCACGCACGTCGCACGCACGCAAGTATCTCTTCAGTGTGACGTGTGCCGCTACCACCCGTTTGCTAGCTGCTAAGCTATTAGCTGGTTATTTTATTCACGCACAACTTTGGAATTGTAGATAGTGAATAACGATCTTACAAACGTGTATTAGTGACAATGGAGGACGACAGTTACCCTAAAACCCTGTAAGTTACTGCGGGTATCTAGCTCTATCCAACGCAAGTTTTGTTTAAAATGTTTGGTTTGCCATTTAACGATGCAGCATAATCTGTTAGCTAGCGAATTGGTGGTGGAGGTTTAGCTACGCGTTTAAATAGTTATGTATACAACAGTGTTGATTATTACAACGTAGTAAGCTATGTAGCTATTGATACCTGCTGACCATGAATTTAGCTATCTTGCTGACCGTGTTCGGTGTGCATTATCAGCTAAAATACACAGTGGGATGCCCGACTAAGTATTTGGTTAATTGCTAAATCATTCTCTTAAGCTAGGGCTATTTATTGACCCCATGTCTGATTCAATGGACATTCATCCCAGAGCTGGCAATAAACACACATTTAAGTTGGTTGTGTTGGTTTAAACACGTGTTAAACACTTCATCGCCCTCAATATTTAACATTGTGTTTCCCCAGGTATGTTGGCAACCTTTCTAAAGATGTGACTGAAATTTTGATTCTGGAGCTATTTTCCCAGATAGGTACTTGTAAAAGTTGCAAAATGATCACTGAGGTAAGTTGATATTTTTTACGTATACAAACATTCTGAGTACCCAATGTCCGAATCTAATTTAAAGACCACTTACAATTGGAATATAAGCCTGTTATGCTGTCTGTCAAAAACCCACAAACACACCTTGAATATATTCAGATCAGATAGCTGTGGAAGGTCTCATTAGTTAATATTTTTTGCTTCCGAATTTGTCATCTTCTCGTGTTTTATGTTCAAGTTTGTCTTTTTGCAGTCAAATCAGTAAGCATTTATTTTTAGATCGTAAACACATCTTATAATTCATTAACCTATTATGTTATTTCATTATTCTGTGATTGCCATCAGTGTGATTTCGGTTCTTTACTCTTTGTATGAAACGTAACAGGTGTGCTTTGTTTTCAATTCAAGTATTATCCCATATTAACCAAAACTGCAATATTACTACTGTTCCTATTCATGGTGCAATTGATTAGTCACCCAACAATTCAAATTTTTATTTGAACTGACACAGAAAATATATAACACGATACCACAACACCAAATATACACTCACATCTACTAAAGAAATTGTCTTAGAATGAGAAGGAATTTCAGGAGTACAGTTTTTACAGTTTTGTTTTCTCCAACAGCATACAAGCAATGACCCATATTGCTTTGTGGAGTTTTTCGAACACAGAAATGCTGCTGCTGCCCTTGCAGCCATGAATGGGAGGAAGATATTGGGAAAGGTATGCTTGTCCAATGTTGAATAGAAAAGGGCCCTCCTTCCTTTAGTGCAATGCTGGATTTTTGTTTAAATATCTTTTTTTCAATTATTTTGGTTTTAGGAGGTTAAAGTGAATTGGGCCACCACTCCAAGTACTCAAAAGAAAGACACATCCAGTAAGTATTTACCCTATACCGTTTCTTGCTAGATGGCTCTTAGTTCAGAAATTTAAGTTGGTGTTTATTGTTGTAATTATTATTTTCCAGATCACTTCCATGTTTTTGTGGGTGATTTGAGCCCTGAGATTACAACAGAGGATGTCAAAGCTGCTTTCACACCTTTCGGGAAAATTTCGTAAGTTTTGAGAAAGTTTTGCTATCTGTTGTGTGTACAGCATATTATTTCCTCTCAGGGCACACTTAGAAACGGACATCTCTTCTGTTTTACATTATTGGCATATGTGGCAAACAAGTTTCAACCAGGCCTTAGGCTCTCCCTACATTTACAATCAAACTCTGCATTTTAAATGTATACGATTTGCGATCCTACAACATTACTACTTACTAATTAGATACATAATGAGGTCAGGGTTTGAGACATGATAGAGAATTCTTATTAATTAATTTTGCTCTTTTGCTGTTTTGTTCTTAGTTTTTCTTGAGTTTGTTGGAAAATAGAAAGTCTTTCAGGTGTATATCCTGAACGACTTGTCGATGAAATGTAGTTTTTTTGGTCAATTTTCATGCTTAAAGGTGCTGTAGGTAAGATTTGGCAGTTGTAAAGAGTGCTATTTAGCTATTTTAGCAGAAAAGAGAAGGAGAGCACAATTTTTAACCAACCCGAAAAATGTCCCCTTCCTCATCTCCCAATCTAGAAGTATTGCATTCACGCACCTGTGATTGACAGGGAAGATGGATTCCGCAAACCAATCAGGGAAAAGATGCCCTGATTCGTCACAAATGAGCCGGGGGTGGTCTAAAATCTAAATCGCCTCATACAGAGGCAGGTGCAGTCAACTCAAAAGACTCACTCTGCATTTCACTCACTAATAACTGACGAATGGCTGTGGCATTTGTAATACATTTCACTCAAATTATAGCTTTAAATCTTACCTACAGCACCTTTTTAATGTCAAGATAAATAGCACTATGCATGTGTAAAATTACACACGTGTAGTTAACATATATTTTGCACATGCATAACATAATTTGCCAATAGATTAACTTAATAACAACTTAATAATAATAATAATAATAATAATAATAATAATAATTATTATTATAGTTATTCAATTGTTACTTTTGAGATATATGTAAATATGGGATTTTGTGCCAAGTCTTGTGGTTTTTCTTAAAGGTATTTAGGTTATGGTAAGTAACTTGTGCTGAATGTCAACAAAATTCGATCTTTTCATGAACCTGAAAAGCTTTCACCTTACCTGCGGTTGTGGATCTCAGTGAAGTAATAGCACTCTGGTTATTTTACAGAAATGCTCATAGGATTGGACAGGAGCTTGAAGCTAACAGCAAGGAACTGTGCACTCGGAGACTCAGATGTAGTTTTTTTTCCTCTATTCTATTTTCCATATGTCTTTATTGTAGATGCTGTCTATTAACATGACCTAGTTTAGATTAACCAACGTTAATACTCTAAATTTATGTATGACCTGTCTCATTTTGATTTGCATAGTACTGTGTGTAGTGTAATGCTCCTCCACAAAAATTCTGAAAATGTCAATTTCTCAAAATTTGCAGCTCCCCAAACTCCATATTGGTGGTAAAGAATTGACCAGGAAAAATAAAGAAATCTGTTAACAGGCCATGTATGCCGTTTAATTCCTTTTTTCTCTTTGATATATTTTTTTATATATTTCTATTTTTAGGACGAGCACCAACAGCAGATTTTAAGAATGCATGGTAAACCTTACAACGTATTCCTTTTTGTGAATTTAAGTCAATAGTCTACTAGTGTGAAAGTTGAACAAGACGGTGGTGCTCTATTGGCCAGGAATCCTTAAAACAACTGAACACATGTTGAACCAACAGCGTAGGCTGCATGTATTTGTACTTGTTCTCTTGTTGGTCTTTTTAAAGTGTTGCTTTGATATTAGTCTTACACACCAGTGGTCAGTCCAGGGCTAAGATAGTGAAAGTACAGTTACAATTTAGGATCATGTAAAGGAATCACTGTTCAGTGTGTTTGCGTGGCTCCTTTTTAAAAAAGAAAATCTTCTAAATGAAACATGCTAATATTGTTTTCCTGTTTGCTTCCAGTGATGCCCGTGTTGTGAAGGACATGACGACAGGCAAATCAAAGGGGTATGGATTTGTGTCCTTCTACAACAAACTGGTAAGGCTCCAGGGCAAGAACACACAATGAAGGTTATTTCTCTTTTTGCATATTACTGTATTTGATCAAATAAATGTAACATTTATTTCAGGTCACTGTTGGCAAGCAAAGATGGTATCTTTTTTAAAACGTTACATACACTGATGTTTGTCGAACTACCGTTCTTTTGAAATTCCAGGATGCAGAAAACGCCATTGGTCAAATGGGGGGGCAGTGGCTGGGAGGCCGCCAGATCAGAACCAACTGGGCAACACGCAAGCCACCAGCTCCAAAGAGCATTCCAGACAGTATGTATGCCATCTCCTCAGCCCGCCCCAGTGTGACCTGATGCAACCCCTGTTCAAGTTACAAAAGAATACACTACACTACATACACAAATGTGTATGCACGATGGGCATACATTTTATGTCTAGCAGGTGGTGTTGGTTGCTTTAGAACGTTTTTTTTGTTTCTTTATTGCTTGAATGGCTAATTTTCTTTAATTTTCAGATGGGTCGAAGCAGCTGAGGTTTGAGGATGTTGTGACCCAGTCCAGCCCGCAGAACTGCACTGTGTACTGTGGAGGGATCCAGTCAGGGCTCACAGGCAACTACCCCATATGCATGTTTTTGCGAATTATTGCACGATGTAAAGTTGTCAATATATAGGTTTGCCGAAGCTCTTGTGACACAAATTTCTTTTGAATCTTTCAGAGCACCTCATGCGACAGACCTTCTCGCCATTCGGTCAAATAATGGAGATCAGGGTTTTTCCAGAGAAAGGATATTCCTTCATTAGGTACAGTTTTGCAGAGACAACCTCCAATGCACAAAATAACCTCTAGATGTCAGCACAATATTTACAATTGCCAACAATCAATAGCACACCCATAGCTGAGTTGTATTTCATGGGCATCGCATCATGTATTAACAAGCACCGGTACCTTGTGTCTTCAAAGGTTCTCCTCTCACGAAAGTGCCGCCCATGCCATTGTCTCTGTGAACTGCACCGCCATCGAGGGACATCTTGTGAAATGCTACTGGGGCAAGGAATCTCCAGATATGGCCAAGAGTCCACAACAGGTAGATAAGATGCAGTGTAAAACAGTGGCGAGCTATGACTTTTGACGAAAGGCCCCCCCACCAACACAGACTAGTGAAATTTTGGCTATAACACTAAGAAAGGCTAAGTAACAATAAAAAATATGCCACACACTCACCCAACCCGTGACATGACAATGGACATTTCCTACTTCTGCACTGAAAACGCATCTTCCTCAGCCAAACCGTAAGCCAATGAATGCCCTGCCTGTGCTGTGTGCCTCCCCCAGGTGGAGTACGGCCAGTGGGGGCAGTGGAACCAGGTTTATGGGACTCCCCAGCAGCAGCAGCAGCAACAGCAGCAGCAGCAGCAGCAGCAGCAGCAGCAGCAGCAGCAGCAGCAGCAGTATGGACAGTACACTTCCAACGGGTGGCAGGTTCCCTCCTATGGCATGTATGGCCAGACGTGGAACCAGCAAGGCTTTGGAGTGGAGTAAGCCCATCATATTTATTACATGACTTGTCCTTAATGATTGCATAGACTGTAGAATAATAGAGTCTATAATTATTGCATATCATATATTTGCTATGGTCTTGTAAGATATATCTGTCTCTCACAAGCCTATCTCTCTCTTACAAGTCAATCTGATCTTCCCACCTCTTGGGATTATGTGTGAACCAGAATTGCATGGCGTACGGATTACCTTCCACAATAACTCCATTCACCTCCCTACCCCCACCTAGCCTGGTTCTACCAGTCTATCTTGTGAGGTCTTTTCAGTCTCTTTCTCAAGAGAGTCAGTTGATTTGAAGCCATGCCTTGACGAATAACACATTCAGCCAATCAGACTAATGTAACGTCACCACCACCACCAGCTTTTTGGTGATGTGTTTTCCTCTGATAAAAATCCAACAGTGCACGTTCATATCCGTGTTTTATAGCTGATATAATATTTTTTCCTGCTAAAACTGATGCTACGGCCTGCGTCTTCTATGATCCAAAGCTGAAATAGCTGCAGCAATGCAAATAGGCAATCTGACATTTTCATAGGCTATATGAATTGTATCTGTGGTGGGATTATAATGTTTTTGGTTCAGTAACTGTAATTTTCTCCTGCCTACCCCTGCTGTTTCAGGCAGTCCCTGTCACCGGCGTGGGTGGGTGGTTTCGGATCCCCCCCATCACAGGCACAGCCGGGCCCAGTCGACTTGGCCAACCTGGCCAACTTCAGCATGGCTGGCTACCAGACGCAGTGAGCCGGCCCTCACCTCCACCTCACCGTCCACGCTCTGACACAGGTGCTATGGGAACGATGTTTTAGGAGCCATGTTCACAAAGGCTTTAAAATGATAATTGCCATTACTGTAAAAGGCAAATCAGGAGTTTATTTGCTTTATAATAAAAAACAACCCACATACACGCATATATGGTACCGCTGTAACAAAAAAAAGCCACGTCCAAGTCATTTAAGGTGTACATTGCGTAATTATTTTCTCCATACATTTTCAGATTAACGCCGTGTAACATTTTTGCTAGCAACAACAATTGTGTCGAAAAACAACAAGACATTTTTAGAGGTGTATATTTGGGCTTTGACAATCGCTTACCATTAGGTCGTCTTCTGTGGTATTATGTTTGTTCTAAGAGGAGCCGTAAAAGACAAAAATCGAAGGTGAAAAGTCTCCTGGAGGAAATTCAGCAACACAGATTTGAAAACAATACAATACATACTTAATTACATACAGACAGCATGTTCTCATTCAAGAAGTACTTTTTTGTTTATTACATTTTAGTTTTTGCTTCTAACTCATGGGTAAGGCCAGAATATGCGGCTTGTATAAATACTATGTAAATAGCTTAAACTCCCATACTTTCCTTTTTTTCTCCCAAACCAAAAACCTTTTGTACAGATAAATGAGTGATTCTGATTCTGGGACTGGTCTCCTTGTTCAACCTTGGATCTAAAATAGTTGTTAGTTGTATTCCTGTTAAATTGATTCACTTCACAGAAAATTTTAAAGGCTCCCTTTTTAAATCTGTTCTTTTTTTATATACACACAATAACTTATTTAGGAAGATTTTCAATGAAACTAGCCTCAGAAAATGATACATCATGATTTATCCCCTGTATCAATATAAAGGAAAAAAAACAATGCTTCATATCAATTTTCTTTGTGTTTCCATGAATGATAAAGTGGTTCACAAAGATAACAGAGCTAAATCCATATTTTCATTCATTTATTTGTTGAATTAATTTCTTCGCTGATTCAACCCTATGTCATCCTTCATTTAAACTGAATTCTCATTCAATCATTATTGAGCTGTTCAAATGTCCAAAAGCATTTCCACATATTTTAGACTAAAGCATTTATGAGAGCACTGGTGAATGGTTTTACCATTTGTTGTTCTTTTTGTAAATGTTCTGTCATTTGAATTGTTGTGCCATTATGTACAGTCTTATAAAACTAGCTCTTTTTGTGTTTTAAAAAAACTGAACATGGTCATGTGGATTTGTAAATATAAACCCTTTAAAAACTTGATGATTATGTACATACTGTAGGTAATCTAATTTCCATTCATAGAATTTTAGCAATATAATTTATGGATATGCCATAACAGTTATGTCTGCAAATTGTAATAATTAGGCTTCATTGCAATTTCAGGGTCATTTCAAATTAAAAGTTTCCCATTGTAATTTGTTGTGCCATTTTCTGAGAGTAGAAGGAAATGGGCAATGTTTATGTTTGAATTGCATGTTTGACATGTAATATATCTGTTGCTTAAAATATTGAATGTAATAGCAAGTTTATTTGTGACAGTTGAAATTCAAAAGCTGAATTGGATTGCAGTACAGGATAACTTGCAACATTTCATTCAAACAAAAGACAAATAAACCATCCAAAATAAAGGAACTTTCGAAAAACATGTTATTCATTACCATTTATTCTATTTAATGCTTTACATATAAATGTAAAATACCAGCACCAATCTATGAATTTACTTTAGAATGTGTCAGTGCTCTTATTGTGAAAGTAACACTACATTTATATATACAATACAAACACAATTGACAGTTTTTTGTGAGAACATTCATACAAATGTGCATTTTTTTTACAGAGTAAACACAAAGCTTACCCATATTTTATTATGAATAGTGTGCTGATTTGCCTCAGGCAAAAATATCTCAAATGTGCCTCTTATGAATTTAAAATTTGGACAAAGTTTTCAAGTTAATGCAAGACTATTTAATTACAATTCAACGTTGCATGAATAGTCTGGTATTTTGGTTAAAGGAGGACTTTGCCGCTTTTCAACTGGATGTGGATAGTATATGCAAATTAAGCATGTTTACCTTTCCTCCATGTTGCCTGCACCCAGATCTCCCCGCTAATTCGTCGGCTGGATGATGCACACAAATCTTACCCCAACTCAACTCGTCAAATGATGGAGTTGGGGTACGATTTTGCATCTGTGCTGAGCTGCGCCCCAGAGACACAGAGAACATCGGCAACAACTGCAGACGTTTTTCCACACTATATCCCTAATGCGGCTAGATAGGGATAAGGTTGAAAATTGGCTTATCCTTTAACTAATCCACATTAAATTGCAGTTAACCATGTACTACATGCACATAATAATATACACATTTGCAAGCATTTAGGAATCTTGTACATGGATCTAAGAGTTTTTAGCAAGTATGTATAATATATTAAAATATAGCCCTGTCACATTGAATTGACAAAGGCAAATGTAGCATTAACATTGATTACATTAATTTAGTCTGATATAAATTTGAGCTAATGCTTCCCTAGTATACATGTATTTAATCGTTGTACTATTGTGGAAATAGCTAGATAAATAAACATCAAATTGAAGGTTATCACAACAGCAATAGCAATCCAAGCTAACCACATAATATTGTTTTAAAGTTTTATCTACCACACTGTGCAGTAACCGATAACCTAACTTTTGTTATCTTATATCAAGCAGGGATACCTACTTGATATAAGCACATAATGCTTATATCAAGGAATGCACATAATGCTTCCTTGTAATTTGTGGTTGGCTATTTAAATTATTTGATAGAAGAAGGTTGATTTGTGCAATTGAATATGGTTCTTAAAATAATGTAGTGGATTTTCTTTTAATATTGATTGGACCACTGTTAAAGTATGTTCATGCTACAAGATGCTTGCCGAAGTGTGCAAATGCAAAATGGTACACTTGTGCCACCAAACACCATTGAAATGTAGCAAAGCACTGTTGCTCACTCATTATCACAAGTGACAACACTGTTCTGCTGTGAGGTCAAATGTGAGAATCAAGTTCCATTTGGGTTATATATGAGAATTATATCATTTCTACTTGGATTACATATGAGCATTATGCAATGAACTGTCAGAAGGGACTGGTCTCCAGTATGGTGTCTCGGTTTTAATCCCTCTATCTACCTGAGCTGAGAAATTCCCATCTGAGGCAGATTCATTGTTCTGGATAAAGGCAAAAGGCAAATAATACAAGTTATGAATGCAGATCTGTACAAAAATAATCCCAATAGCATAATATTGATGATATCCTTACCGTTTCCTTAAGTCCCAGCTTCTTCATGATCGTTTCAATCTGCGCCACAATGGCCATAACAGAGCTTTCCAGTTTAACAACCTGTCTGGACAACCTTTTATCCAAAGAAAGATTTTTTAGTTAGGGTTGTATCATTATGATCAACCAAGAGTGACATTCCTTGTGAGTGTGCAAGTAGGTTTGGTTGTATTTACATGATGCATTCTCAGGTTTTCTGTCCTGAATAATTACATTTAAGTACAATGATATTGGTAGTCTCACAAATGGTAATCCCACCTCTGAAACTCCCCATGCTCTGCCGTGGTTTGATTGGACGTTTCCTTCTGAGCTGTCTTAAGAGATGTCTCATCCTCTAAACCTTTATCGTAGTCCATCCCAAGCTTGTTGAGTTCAGCACTGAGAGCATCCTGAGGAACATGCAAAAAAAGACAGATAGACTAGAAATTACCGTACAATTGTACAAATTCACCATGTGAGATGTATAAATAGAAAGTTAGTTACAAACCCTCTTTTCCTCCAATTCTGCCTTCATCCTTTCTTGCTCTTCTTGGTCTAGAACTTGGTTGCCATCATAGTCAAACCGAGAGAAAGCTGCAGAGATTTCATGGTCGGCGTGTCCCATCCTTGCAGAACATCAAGTAGAACCAAGGTAAGGTTTAAAATGTAATCTTACTGTGACAGCCCCTTTTAAATTTGTTTAGTTTTTCATGACTTACTCCTTCAGGGTTTCTCTGAAATCCTTGAATTCAATCTCCCCCGATTTAGATCGTAGAGCTTTGTGAACATCTGATATTTTCTCTTTTTTGAGCTTCAACTTCATGAATGTTTTCATATAGCTCTGCATTACAAATAGGGGACATTTTTACTTACAGTATTGTAGGTAAATGTATAGAACGTGTATCGCTTAATTCAACATTCCCACAAGGTGAGGATGCTGTTACCTGCTTGATGATGTCAGTAATCTGTAGTTCATCTTTCTGCGATGAGAGCTCCTCCTTCACCTCAGAATATGTATCATTTATGATGGCCAAAAACATATTCTAGGAACCAAATAGGCAGAATGAATTTGAGGGCACCCGCTCTCAAGTTTATTTTACTGTTTGGAACAGTGTCTGGGTTACTTACCAGCAGAACGAAAAAAACAAAGAACACATAGGTGAAAAAGTAGATGGGCCCGAGAACCCTGTTGGCGCGCTCGATGGCGTTGTAATCAAAGTCACCAAGAATAATTCTGAGCTGTGTAAACCTAAAGAGAAAGATAATAAAAATAATACGCAATAATGAAAACAATAACTTGGTTAAATATTGCTTATTTATCCAATCTAAACTCTAAACTGAAACTTTCAGGCCCTGTTAAGATTCTTACATGCACTTGACGAAGGTGCTGAAGGAATCCACCTCTGTTCCAAAGAGCAAGTAGCCAAGTTGAGCATAAGCAAAGAACACGATAAAGAACATGACTGCGAATCCAAGGATATCTTTTGCACATCGACCCAGCGTGGAGGAAAGTTGAGTCATGGTCTTGTTGAAACTGATGTATTTGAAAATCTGTAGGGAAGACCAGAACATTAACAAATGAAAGCCAGGCACTACGTATTAAATGGATATGGATACAATGGTCTGGCATTCTAGTTAGTAGTTCCTTACCTTAATCCAAGCAAAGAACAAGTTCACTGCATTCATATTATTGTATTGTGTTTGCCAGAATGCCAGGAATTCAAAATCTGCATAGATGTCTGGTTGTTGCAAAAGTTTGCCAAGCAGCTTATCTACTTTTACGGTGCGGAAAATGTTGAAAACGACTGCAACGATGGCAAGCTGTGAAGTAAAATGAAGACTGATGAGTTGAATTGTTTCACTGTTGTCGTTGGGTTTACACAGGTTATAGTCAAATATATGTCAGTCATAGTGTTTTGGTTATGGCAAAGATTTGCCAAAACAAGCCCCTCCATAATACCCTCACCAGTATTATAACAACGTCCAATATGTTCCAGATGCTTTTGAAGTAAGAGAACTTGTGTATTCGCAGCTCAAGAATCTCCTCTACAATATAGTAGAGGATAAACAAGCAAAAGACACACTC
Source organism: Laemonema laureysi (assembly GCA_900303225.1). Lineage (NCBI taxonomy): Eukaryota > Metazoa > Chordata > Actinopteri > Gadiformes > Moridae > Laemonema > Laemonema laureysi. The sequence continues at coordinate 5,462 of OMNS01030751.1, read as the reverse complement.
GCAGGCAAGGATGAAGTAATCCCAGTAGTTGATATAGCGAATCAGTTTCACTGTCCTGATCTGGTAAGAAGGAATAGCGCCACCGGAAGCTGGGAATTCAACCAGCAACCTGCAAAATAAATTAACCCTTGTGTCAAAATCATCATCATTATTGAAGATGTTTCAGTTGAAAGAGAATGCGAAATAGTCACAATTATTTTTTGCTTATTGACCTGATGACGCAGAACATGTTGATGTTGGCATTATATGTGGAGAAGTCAACGAAGACTGCTCTGGTACCCCGGTCCAACCACAGATTAGCTATCAGTTCGCTCAACACTGCAGCGCTCTCCTCCTTGGTTGTATTCAGGTCCTGGTAGTACCCTGCTCCACTGTATGTGGTTAGCAACCCCCAGTGTGCAGAGCCCTTGATCTCTTTCTCTGTATGGTAGGTCCATCTGATGAGGCAGAAAAAGCAATCAATCAAATCAATAAATAAGTGAAATCTAAGTGAATCTAGAATCTTACAGCACACTGAATATTGCATGAACATTGCACTTCATAACAATTAGCTCACGCAGTGCCGTTGATGTCTCCAAAGCCCAGGTCGTCCTCTTTGATCTCATTGTAGACGTCGAAGCATCCCGTGATTTCGTCTTGGAAGTCGCTGTGGACCTTGCAGGAGTTGTTCTTGATCTTGATCTGGCGCATCCGTGGGACACCCAGCAGCATGTTCTCATAGTAGATGAAGGACCGCTCTCCACTGGCCAGGGGCTGGTTGTTGTACCATTTAGTCCAGTAGAGGCCATCCAGCAAGGGGCCCTTGGCATACTGTCCAGGAATAGAAGTAGGTGGTTCGGAATGGAACATTTATGTATGAAATTTCCAAAATAGCAACTTAATGGGTGCCAGTGTATTTGTTGTCTCATAAACGATTTATACGATTTCTGGTTTCATACTGTATTTCTGATAGCGAAGATGGAGGAAACTCACGATCCAAAAGTCGGCCATACTGTCAATAGACTGAAACGCAACACTGCTGTCGCCGCCTGTGTTCACAAACAGGTCCGTCATGGCTTTGGTGTAATAGTAGGTGCTTGAGCTGGTCATTCCATATGTCACTGAAAGACAACATACTCACATTGTCATGCACAATCGGGATCCATATCAGGCTTTGCTCAGGCTCATCTTTAAAATGTTGCCGCATTCAACGGCGCCAAGATAAGGCTAAGTCAGGAGCACACACTCACGCAAGCCCCCATTCAAGTCCTGTTATGCTGTTCTGTTTCTGCCGTAGCAGTCAAAAGGGGCGAGATTAGAGGCACTAATTTGTTTGAAGAGTGCACGTATTGGCCAGACGCAAAGAGCTTCATCAAACAATGTCATTCCAAGCGGAACAAAGCATCAATGGCTGAGGCCAAAGCTCTTATCAGTGGAGAGCAAACGAGCAGACTCTGAGTTCCTTTCACTGCTGCTGTCCGGCCAGACAATGGCTTCAAGCTGAATGACATGGGGAGGACATTTATAGTGGACAGCCTTAAGCAGTCGATGATAAATCAACACGGTAAACAGGTGTACCACAGTAACAACCTGCGCAGATGACGCTGTATCACAGCGACAATCATCTCGAATCAAGGCGATAAATAGATGAATCAACAATGGAAAATACAAATGTGTTGCAGCCCTACTCCCTTAATACTTCTCTCTTAAACAGTGTTGTTGTTTTTTGAGAATCCAATGAAATGTCATTCCTAATTTGAATTCTGAAAACCCTTAAATACATGCATACATTATTGGTGTTGTTCACAGTGCACTTACAAAGGCATATATCTACCAGGAACACCAGATAGACCAGTAACTCCCTTAGGGTGGTCCGCATGAACTTCTCTCTGTTGTTAGTGGTGTCTTCAGTCAGAGTTGTGCCCCACAGCCCTGCAAAACAAATTTAGTTCATCATGATCAGTGGTAAGTTGAGGTTTTAGATGCAGCATGCATGTATTTTATACTTTTATACCAATCACTTATATGACTTATGAAATGGGTTATTTGGATAGGGAATAGTTATATCCATGGTTATAAAGAAACTTCTTCAGCTTGTGTATCTTAGACTAAAAGGTTTACATTTTTTGGACATTTTCAAAATTTTAAGTTTCAGTACGCAGTTCATGTAGGTTCATTTCATATTTGATTCTTGACATGTATTTTGAAATATTTAACGGCACAGCCTACCTTTGACAAAGGAACAACAGCCTCTCCGCTTCCTCGGTGGCCTCCCGTCAAGGGACTCTGGCTGTTCCTTGAACGAGTGAGGGGGGCCCGGGTCTGGCATGCACACACTGTCCACTGAGCCCGAGCCCGGGAAGACGGACTGGGGGTTGTAGATGGTGCTGACCACCCTCGGCAGGGGCGGAGGTGTGCCGCAGAAGCCCTGGTTCACCCAAGCCCCGTTTCCCACACGCTCCAACTCACACTCCACCTGCCCACTGAGGTGGCTCTCGGCCCGGTTGTTCAGGCACTTCATGATCCTGGATGTCTCTGGGTGTCTCTTGGTCTCTCTGGGTATGGGAGGTTCTTTCAATGGTCAATGGTGATGGGTCAAATGGAGCACAGCAGCGGGTTGGGAGGCTTTTGTACACCTGCTGGTGGAGGGACGATAAAGGGGTGATGACATAAGCACTGCCAAGGGAGGGGCTGCCAACCCTTTGTAGGTTTCTGTCATGCTACGTTGAATTTAGATCTACTCTTATGAAACACTGTGACAAGGGACATTCCTTTTCTTAAATATTTGCAAGTCTTGTATCCTGTCCTTACAATTTTCCCAATTCAATATTAAACAAAACAGCAATCCTGTAATATATTTCACATTGCCAACTGTTGATGAATTGGCTTGCTTATAAGAGTATAATAGCCACTGTTCTCTCGGCCAGAGACCACAGCACAACGGTAGCCCCCATCTCATCAACATTGCACACTTTTGACTCTGTCCATCTATTGTGTTCTGTCTTGCTTGCTGTCAGAAAGTGTGCATTGTGTATGCAAACATTCATGGGAGCATCTTAATGAGACTATGATGACCATCTGTGTCTTAGGGTCCATCTACCCTCTGACCCAGCACTCAAATATGTACACATCTCAGACTAAAAACTAACTTCTGCATAAGACCAGACAGAACAAGCATAAAACATTTGGGTCAGCTGGCCTGCAAGGATCAATCTTAATTTCTAGATGAGCAAGTTGAGTACACTATGACATTGATCTAAAGAATAATTTCAAATGTTGCCAACCTAATCAAATTAATTATAGGCTAATGAAATGTGTATGGAGAAGCTGAGATTGAACACGGCTATTATTAGAACGGTATAGATGTCTTATGCTTAACACAGCAAGGGCTTGTGTTACGCTAGGGTCGTTCATGCTTGAGTAGCTCTGAACACAGCAATTAGACACAGCCATTAACTAACAATGGAGTTTAATTTCTGCTCCTTCATTGAATTGGTGGCAGGATCTGGTACACATGCTTTCTTAATTGTGTGTGGCTTGTGCCATGATGGCAACATTTCAAAATTTCCAACGATCACTGATTGCTTGTCATTTTAATTAATGTGTCATGTAAGTTAATTCATTCAACACATAAATAATAACCCTATCCACTCATCAACACATTAATGGGAAGATTAGTAACACAATTCAAATGTTTTGGTGACACACTGACATAAAATGATTGATTCACAATTAACAACTAGAAGACTGCTTCCATCCAAAATAAATAAGAACTTGCATCAGAAAACAGCAAGCCATTATACAGTTATAGTTGTGTAACCCAATGCCAAATTTAGCTCCTGAACACAAGGCCACGTAATAGTGACTTATCTAAGAGAACAGACCCTGCAGACAATGGGATCGTTTTATTGTCCAGGGTGATTGCAGCCCAGTTCAATCATCAGCTCCTCTTCAAACAAAAGAGAAGTAAAATACACATTCTCGTTCACAACCCTCCATATTAAAATACTACAAATATGAAAGATTAAAAATATATCTAATTATATATTAAATGATAATAGTATGACATGATATTTTATACATGGAACATATTTTAGTGTTACAAACAAACAAAAAGAATGATTATGAATTATGAATGATTCATTAACACATAATACTTTTGTTGTTACAATTTTTATTTTAGGTAAAAAATTATAAACAAAATAGATCTGCATGTAAGAAATAACAAATTACATACGTATCATGGCAGAACAAAAATCATTTGCTTTGACAAAATAGATAATATACTCAATTGAGCCAACCAGCCATTATTTTACCAACAATGTTAAACAGTGGTTATTGACAGATTGCACAGCATTTTGGGGCCACATCAAAATAATTGATAAAAATACAATATGTAAAGGTACAACATTTATGTAACACAATCTAATTATATCACTTCACGGTTTTTCATTGAAACAACTTGCATATGCTTGAACAAAAAATTATTCAAGATTACTGGGCTTACTAGCAAAAATAAAAAGCAGACTTATTACACAAAATATCCTATTTTATAGTCATAAAAAAAGACTATATTAAGTCAGCAATAAATAAAATGTAATACAAATGTATTTACTTACTCCTTAACTGGAGGAAAGGCCTGTGTCATTATGCAAGTACATTACATAATTTGATCACACAATCACCTACATCTCACACCATGACTAATCATAGTCTTAGTGATCAAGGTAAGTCGTATGTTTTAAACTCAGTAGTCTTGCTTTGACCCTGGTAGTCTTAAGCCTGAACCTGGTAGTCTCAGCTTTGAACCTGGTAGCCGTCAAACTGATAGGGGAAGGAGGAGTGGATATACTCCTGCTCAGTAGACGATTCGTACCCTAGCAGGCATGGGTAGGCATCGGCCTGAACACAGTCCAACTGCAGGTCCAGCCACTGGCTATGGGCAGGCTGGTGCCTCCTGGGGTCCGTCAGGATGCGACTAAGGGCCATGATGTAGCTGAGCGCCATCTGAAGGGTTTCGTACTTGGACAGCTTCTTGTCCTGACCCCACTGGGGCACCACTTTGCGTAGGCAATCGAAGGCCATGTTCAGACCCTCCATCCGCTTCCTCTCACGGGCGTTGGCAGCCATCCTCCTCCGTGTCACCGTCTGGAACTTCTCTGGACTGCTACAGTCCATCTCAGATCCAGAGTCACTGCAGCTGGCCCTCCGGGACTTCATGGTGCTTTCGTCAGGCTTTCACAGCGTTCCTTCCCAAACTGCTGAAAATGCCGAAAAATGGCAAGTTTCCAATTTTCCAAAAATGTCCAAAGTTTCAAATTTCCCCTTTTGGTTGTTTCCTTCTTCTTCTGCACGGGACGTCTAGCAGCCAACAGTGCTTGGCCCTTCGTGCTGGATGACAGATATGTGTAAATCCTGATGGTGGGTATCCTGAAGGTCAGAGCATGAAGCTGAGGACAGTGGAGTTTTACTGCTTTTATAAG